>JAGGAU010008656.1:0-13019 GCA_017657275.1 Termitomyces sp. T108 | reverse complement strand
TTGAAGAGGTAGAAGCAGTAAGGTAAAAGAATGACAGAAGAAATAAGGAAATGAATGAAAGGAGAATGAAGGAATAAAGAGTGAAAAAGGAAGGGAATGAGGGGTCCCCTGACACCCAGCACCAACAGCACTCTCCAACCGGTTGCCTTCTACACTTGTTTGATGATTGACACCAAACTCAACTACAACATCTATGACAAAGAACTCCTCACCATTGTCAAAGCCTTCAAACAGTGGCATGCTTACCTTGAGGGAGCCTGACACTGGATTCAAGTCTATTTGAACCACAACAACCTTCAGTACTTCACCATGACCAAGCAACTCAGTTGCTAACAAGCTTGCTGGTCTGAAGTCCTCTCCAAATATGACTTCACCATCCACTACTGCCCTGGATGACTGGGAGCAAAACCCAATGCCCTTACATGAAGACCAAATGTCTATTCCAAGGAAACCCTTGAAGCAGAACGCAACACATTTAACCATCAAGTGGTAATCCCACCTGAACATCTGAACGCTGTGCTGATCAAGAATGAGGAAGGAATTCTAAGATAGATCCATTGGGTGCCCTGAGACACCTACTTTGTGGGCTCCAATTTGATGACACCCAAAAGTTGCTAGGTGCTGTAAATCACAAACTATAACTTAGCGCCTCCTGTGGAGTAGTGATGGGCATGCACTAAGGTAGATGAGAGTCCTGGGCAGGGCCCCAGCTACTTGTGGGGCAAGAGGAATTGTAAGTGTTTAACAGAAATCATAGTGAAAACTGCTTAGCAACTGGTCACTAAACCAAAAGACTGCCATAGGTGCAGGGCACTAGACTTCTGGCGATGTTGAGATGTAGGTGTACCCAGTGGTACTGCTGGCAATTGAAGGTGCTAAGTTGAGGTGGTCACTAGGTGACTATGACTGCTGGCATGCATGAGATGCTAGCAGCTGGGTAACCTTAGTGACTAGAAAGGAGTTATAGGGAGAATAGATGAGTTAGCAACTGGGTGAACAAGAATTGCTAAGATGAGATGTGAATGGTGGGGATATATTGTCCAGGTGCTACCACATAGTATAGTATTTAGAAGGCACTAGGTTGCCATTGCTAACTACATAAGGTAAGTGAAAATAATACAGTTGGTACATAAAGAATGGAAAAGAAGTTGCCAGCAGTGTGTGTCAAAAAAACTTCAAGAATTGTGATACAAGGGATGAAACCTGAAAATTTGCCTGAGTCACCAACAGCATCTGTCCACCAGCTGGATGACTCTGCAACCAAAGACTATAAGAGGGTACATGCACAGAGAGCTGCCATTTAGGCTGGAAACCATCAAGGGAGCCAAACATTGCATGAAGGCACTAGAGTGGAGCAGGTGCCAATGAACTGCCAGAAGCACAGGATTCCTTCATGATGTTCCTATAGTTCCAAAGCTTCTAGGGAACTCAGTGACTGCTGATAAGATAGGACTGATCTAATCACAATGCCAGATAATCATGATGCCAGATAAAAGTTGCTAAAATTAGTGTCAGTGCACCCAGCCCAGGCAAGTACTTATCAATGCCAAGCAAGCCAACTTCAAGCAAGAGAATACCCTTGACTAGACTCCCAGGACCCAGGTATGGCTTGACTTACAAAATCTGCACACCTGATGCCCCTCCTTGAAGCTCAATCACAAGTGATTTGGCCCCTTCAAGGTCCTCCAGAAGATTTTGTCATATGCTTACAAACTTGACCTACTCCTAGGCATGAGGGGCCTCCACCCAGTATTCCATGTCTGACTCCTTGAGCATCACACCCCATCCCCCTTCCCTGGACAATGCCCAGAATGCCCACCACCCGTAGAAGTAGAAAACAAATACCAGTATGAGGTTGACCACATCCTTGACTCCTGACTGATATGCAGCCACCCCCACTACCTTGTCTGCTGAAAGGGCTACAACCCCAAAGATGACACCTGGGAACTCCAGTGTAACCTCAACAACACCTTTAACAAACTCTAAGAGTTCCACCAGTGGCACCCCAACAAGCCCCAGGACCCCCAAGACTAGACCATACAGATGGCTATAATGGGCATAACCTCTGCCTCTGGATTCACTAGGGATTCAACTCTCACCAAGACCCCTACATCCCTTTTTCTTTGCTCTCACTCAAACCACTCACTGCTGAGGCATAGAACTCCAGAAAATACACAAGTTTATAGGAAATACAAGATCTACAGGCTAATGTGACAAAATGCCAAGAAAACAAAAAGAAGAAACTATCTGACCAAAACACCAACTCCAAAGTCTGAGACCACCCCCTATGCCTGCTCATCCCCCTGGGCCCCTGACTGCTCTCCCTGACTCCCCTCTGGCCCAAACTTGAACTCTAGAGACTCCTGGGCTACCTGCACCAATTTATCAAGCAGAGGAGGATCCTGGAGCCTGTTCACAAACACCTCCAGCTATGACCCCACCTCCACCATGTTCCAATGTTGGTGGCCTCCCATCAGCCTCACCAACCTCCTCACCCTGTGTGCCACTCCCGCTGAGACTGTCTGACCTCCCATCTCCTCAGCCACGAACAAGATCACTGACAAAACACCATCCAGGAGTAGGCAATGCTCCTAGGCCCAGACTAAGAAAAAGAAGGTCAATGGAAGACAGACAGGGACTACAGAGGCTCACCTAGTATCTCCATCCATGCCTAGGCCAACTTCCCCAGCAACCATGCCTGGCCAGGCCCTCACTTCCAAGTCCTGCAATGCCTGCACCAACCGACCCACCTCCTTGGCAGAGGGCATGTCAGAGGGTCCAGAGGTTGGCTGCACCCTCTGCACCAGGATACCCCACAAGCACTTGACTTCATCATCCAGGGCCTCCCACTGGGCCAGCCCCTCATCCCTCTCTCATGACATCTCCTCCACCACCCTCTCCATGTACTCATGTTCTCCCTGTACCCACCCCAATTCCACCTGGCCCTCACCCAACCACACCTTGAGCCATGCCACATGCTTGTCCTGGACCTTCATCACTTGCTGCAACCCCTCCACATCTTGCTGCAATTCCACATTTGTGCCCTCCAACTCCTGCAGCTATGCCATGCTCAAAGAATCCCCAGCAAGGAGGTGTCCCAACCAGGGAGAAAAAACATGAGGCCCAGGGGGCCCTGCAAGAGGGGAGTGAGCCTAGTGCTTACTCCCTTGAGGAGCCTGGGGTGTGGAGCTTGCCTTGTGCTTTTCCTTGTCCCCCTGAGGCACAGAGACTACTGGAGCCACCAGACCCCTCCTGGAACCCTCTCCCTGTGACTCCACTGGCTCCACCACCCACACCCTCATCCCCTCCCCCATCTGGGCCCACACCCACAATAAGTCCCACCCCCACTCCAACGCCATGCAGCATGCCTACCAGAGTCACGACACTGAGCACTTATTGACAAATTGTGCTGTGATTTCTCCTGAGGCAGCCAAAAGACACAAGGTATGCTCTGATGTGTGCAATGGGAGCACTAATGATGTCAGCCTGGCTGCAAAAAGAAAAGACCCTGGGGCCACCTACTGGACCATTTGCCTGGCACCACTCATACATCAGAGGACCCCAGGGCTGCCACAATGCCTCTGCTACCAACTCCAGCATTGCCTTGATCAAAGCCACTCTTAAGGCCTGAGGAACCACTGTAATTTGCCTGGTGGACATGCACTTTGGAAGGTGACAATGACAGGAGGGGTAGGAGAGCATGAAGGAGTAGATAGAGCAGACAACATGGATGAACAAAAATAAGTGAAAGTTTTTTTTTTTTCTTCTTTTATTGTAGACCTCATCAGAACTTCTCTTCACATGAAAGTTGAGGTATCTAGTTGACCATCAGGGCTTCTCTTCCCATGCTGAAGTAGGACGGCCACATGCCCATGAGTGCCTTGAAGGGTCTTGATGCTGGGTGATGTCACAACCCACCCCTGGAATACACTCCACCACCCTGGGACAGCCCGCCAACTGCCACCATGATATCATGCAAACTGCCACTATGACCCACCATCACAATGCCCATCAACCCTGGGTTTGCCACCCCCCCTCAACCCTGACACCTGGTAATCACCATGTCCCTGACTTCTCTATATCAATCTGGATTGTTCCCATAGCATGGCATGCCATTAGACATATCACCCTGGCAATCATGCCTGACACCTGTAGCAACAGCCTGACCTGCCATCAGCCATGTCACCTGGCAATCACTCCAGTGATTATGCCAACACCTGCAACTAATACCCAACATCAGATATGCTGACCCCACCATTCCTGAGCCCACCCTGTCATTCTATGAGTACTTAAGGCATAGGTAGTCAACATATACAGTAGTCTTGATATTGCACACACTTTTGCCTGATCTATTTGCCCTGTACTCATTTGTATTCCACCTCAACTCTCTTGTCTATTCTCATGAACTCTTCTATTTCCCTCTAAGCCTCTTCACTCTCTAACTTGCCTCATCTTGTCTCCTTCTCACTGATTGTCTCATCCTCACTGAAATTCTCATCTCTTCTCTATTTTCTTCTCAAGCCCCTCAAGCTTGTCTTGACCCCTGTCTCACCTTGCTCTTCCCTGGACTAAGCCCAAACTTATCTTGCTACCTTTGGATCCATGCCCCTCATTCCTGAGCACCCCATGCAATCCTGGACTCATACTAGCAACTCAGGACTACCCCCTTATAGCTCTTAAGTCAACCCACCCCACACAAAACCCCTGGCATTATCCCTGGAGTTTGTCCCCATGTAGGACTTTGTACCTGTAACCACCTCAAGTCTGCCCTGTAAGGTCTTGCTTAGGAAAGAAGCCCCTGCAGTCAACAGAGTGAGGAGTGCATGAAGCTGGAGAATGACCTAAACTGCCTACACCCCCACTCTTGTGTAAAAGCACTAACAAATGACTTAATGAGAAGAGAAGATGCCAGTTTTGCTGTCTCAAAAAATGCAGGCCTCATAAGAACATTGCTAGGATGGTTGAGAATGCACTCTGCAAGCATTACCCTAATGGACCTAACAAAATCAACACTGACAAATATGGAACTAATGGCAAGGGTACTCACAAGACAAGCCCTAGACAACCAATGCTGATAGGGGTCAAGTAGGGCTGAGAACAAGATACAGCAAAGGCCCTGGAATTTTTTGCTTAAATGCAGTCAGCCAGCAACAGTAGCAGCAATGGTAGTGATACTGGCAGTGGCATTGGCAGGAGCAAGCTTGGCAGCAATACCAGTAATCAACTGATGGCAAGAACATGGAAAACAAGGTGAGTCAAGTAATCACTGATCCATGGTAGAGGTGTGTCACACTGTAGGTGCCTACAATCTGGTGGAAGTGGAGCAGGAGTGGTGGGTAATCCTAGACCTTGTATCTGTAGCAGGAGGTGGAGTGGAGTCAACAGGTACTCTAGGTGAGATAGTCTAGGGCAGGTGGTCAGGGTTGGCTACTGTTGACACTATAAATACTGTACCATATCTTAACAAATGAATAAGAAAAACTTCCCCTTCAACAGCAGAAATCTAAGTCTAAAGCATACTCCACCAGGTATCTTTGGCAGCATCAGCATTATCATCCTGTTTCTGCCAGCATTGTTATCTTTCTGTTACTGTTGCCAGTAGTGCATCAAACCCCCAAAACTTGGTCCTCTTTCTGACAGTAATGTCCAGAGTCTTTTGTGTTGTTAACTGACTGTCACACCTATTGTGCAAATCCCTCACCTGTAATCAAGTACTGGACCCAAGTACTAATTCCACAAATAGGGAATAAGTGACACTATCATATTGGAGCCCACCATGAGGGACTCTTGAGCAGAATACCACTAGAAACTAGAGCACAGAGGAAGCATTGGAAAGCAGCCAGTCACATCTGCTCAGCCAGCACAAACCAAGCCATCAACTTTAGTAACACTGCCTGGGTCTCCTAGACCTAGAAACCTTGAGAAAAAACTACAGGAAGCCCTAGTGTAACTATCCACAGAGAATGCTGCCAACTCATTCATAAGAGAACCATTGCTGGGTACCCCCTTCGATGAATATTTCTCATTTGACCTTTCAGCACTTACAACACCACTATCTCTATCTAATCAAGAAACACTGACACAGACCCCAGCAGTTAAGCCTTGATGAATGGAGGAAACACAGGCCCCAAGAATGCTGACAAGGGGGTGCAGAAGAGCTCTCAAGTGGAATGAAAGTAAGCCCTGGGAATTGCCACATTACTTCGAATATTTGTTCCAAGGCTGCCAAGTCACAGAGGATCACAGCAAAAAGGAGTATGTGGCATGCTATGTTACTTATGACATGGTGGAGTTATGGACATGTATTTTCCAGTCCAAGGGAACCACTGGAAATGAGCCAGGGTGTCCCTACACCTATGCAGAATGGAAGGCAGTGATAGTCTGCCTATATCCAAGAGCAGAAGAACAGGCCAAGTGGATGATAGGTGACCTGGAGCGCCATGTTACAGGTACCTTCCAGGCAGGAATAGCCACTCTGGGCCAACTATCTGACTACTATAGAACCTTCCAACAAATGGCACAATGGTTGAAAAACCATGGAAAGATCTCAAATAACAAAGAAAAGAGGTACTTCCAGCAAGGCTTTCCAACATTATTGTGGACCAAGATAGCCAGAAGGCTTGAGATCTTGGAACCAAACCACCCTCCAGATGAACCACACAAAGTCAACCATGCATACAAGGCCAGTATTTGGATCTTGCATGGCACCAACACTAGTCCATCACCCTTGGCAGTAGGGTTGGTTGGCTATGGAGGAGGGATTCTGCCAGTGCCAGCAGTGCAGCTGGTAAGAAGCGTCCTGATTGCAGCAACTGCAGATAGCAGGTACATTAAGAAAGAAGACCTTGGCAACATAGTAAAGATGGTGGTAACAGTGGCCTTAGAAAAGATTAATGCCCCAAGCAGCAGTGGGAACCAACAAGGAGGTAGACCCCTGCTGGAGAATGGGTGCTACTTCTGTGGAGAAATGGGACACATGATGGTATGAAGGAGATGCAATGTCTTAGAAGATTACATACTCTGGGGAAGGTGTAGGCATAATGCCAAGGGTAAGGTGGTGTTGCCTGGTGGCAGGTACATTCCCTATGATCTGAGCAAACCACTATACAAGGAGCAGATTGATGAGTTCCACTAAAAGAATCCAGGGAACATCACCATAGAAACCCTATCAGCCAACACTAATCCAGAGCCAGTACAAGCAAACATTTAGCAACTGATACTGGAAGTCTCCAGAGAGGACACCTCGATGAGGGCTAGGTCAGCAGCCTTCATGAACACCATGGTTGACATAAGTTAGCAGATCATGTTGCTTAAGGAACAGTGGGAGGTGTTGGAATTGAGGGAAGCAGGTGTCAGATCTTAACAGGCAATAGATGGTATACAAGTATCAAAGGCCAAACAGCCTCTAAGTGATTACTGGCTGCTGCAAGGAAAGACAGCTCAGTCAGGGGAAACAGCTGCACTGAGCAGTCCAGCAAAGAAGACTTGCCAGTCTACAGTCACAGAAGTGCTGGACCAGGATGCACCACTGCACCCCTTCTCTGGGATTCCATGGTGCTATGTACCACCAGGTGAAAAGGTTATGGGAAAACCAGATAGGAGGAACAACAGGGCATACTGTATGGAGGTGCCAATCCAATCCTTGGAGCACATGAAGATGGTGTTCAACCAGTTAATAGGGTCACAAGTCATGATGACAGTAGGTGAGGTCTTGAGTATTGCGCTGGACGTTTGAAATCTCATGCAAGCTGCCATAACACCTAAAAGAATCCTAGCCACAAATACAGCACAGATCAAGGAACTAGACAACAACAGAATGGATGATGCTGTGCTCATAGCCATAGAGGTGGTAAATAGCAGCAGCAAGAGCGTCAGCTTGCCACTAGGGCCTGGAAACTTCCTGGTGGTCAACTACATGGCCAGGGCATTCTTCAACCCAGTATTAAACTACCTTACCTAAGGTTGTTACCACTTGAGACCATACCCAAGAAGTTCTGCATGGCCTGGGATACTAATTCCTTGTGCTCAGTTAGGGCCCTAATTGAGCAGAAGGCAGAGGTGGAGTGTATAGTGGACAGTGGGTTCCAAATCATTTCAATGTCTGAAGAAGTGGCAAATCATATAGGGGTTGCATATGATTTGTCCATTGTCTTACACATGCAGAGCACCAATGGGGCCATTGACACCTCCCTTGGCTTAGCTATAAATGTACCATGTGTCTTCAGCAATGTGACCTTCTTCTTACAGATCCACATTATCCAGCAGCCAGCATATGATGTTTTACTTGGCAAGCCATTCAATGTTCTAACAAGGAGTATGGTAAAGATGTACAGTGCTGATAACATGTCCATCATCATCACCAACCCAAACTCTGGCACCATCCAAACTATACCAACCTACCCACATTTAGCTGTTGGCTACAGATAGAACATCTTGCATGTTTCATGCAGTAGCAGAATCAGACCAAAATATTGGATTAGACTAGATATGTTGTGAATACAAGATGTTACCTTTACATAATCTGATGCGCATCAATGGCATGCATAGGGTGTACTAAACATGCATCACTGGAGCATGTTGAGTCTAACTGAGGTATAATATGCACTGATAGCACAATGTATATAAAACAGGTAACCTCACAGGTTACACACCCCATCTTTAGACCACTGCATGGTCTAGATCAATCTTATACAGCTGAGGATTTGGCCAAAGTTGCAATCTCACTAGGATTTGTGAGTCATGACTATGAGCATGATTGCTCCACACTAAGGTACATTGCTGCACATGATGAGTATGACATTCACAAGCAGGTAACTGCTTGACTGACACTGGTTCTGGCCACTCTGAGTACCTGTTTGGGTGCCTCTGCTCAGGCCAACAGCAGCTTAGTGCTTACAGGCACCATTGGTGCATAAAATGAATCAACATGGCATCCAAAGATGCTGTATATTACACTATCTACATAAAACAAGAGATGTCTGACTATGTGCTGTACAGCATGTGGGATGTCAGCAGCATTTCTTGAGTTCACAACTTGATGTTACCTAATTATAACAAAAAATGTGAGGGTGTTCAGCCCATGTTTGTGCTTGTTAACAATCCACCTATGGCCATCTCCTTTGTGCCCTCCTTGGATGTGATGTTAATTGCAGAGGAGGGTGACTCCAGTTCCGTTCTTGGTGGGGCCGTTGGACCCCCTGCAGCAGTTGCATCTACTATTTCACAATCAGTTAGTGCAATGTTAGTTGCAGCCCCAATAGAAGGCATTGTACCATGTGCCTGTGTTTGCTTCCAGAGCTGACCTACATTTGGGTCCCTACCAATATAATAATAGAGGCCAGTGGCCTCAGGGACAATACCAGCCACACTCTCTTTGTCACATTTGAACATGAGGTGGTAGTGGTCCTTCTCATTGATTTCTCTCCATTTGTCCCATTGATGGACCACGGCCAGAGTGCCATATAACTTGAGGTGCTTGAGGTGCTCATTGTCTACTCCACAAAAGATGTCCAATGACATCATTGGTTGATGGAACTGTTGTTCCAGGTAGACTACACTGTAGGTACCGGTGTAGGCATGGTCTACCCATTCAACCAGAATATGGTTATACAATAGGAAGTGAAGTGTGTCATTGTCAGAGAAGTTCTGCACCTAGTCATCAGATACTTGAACTTGATGTATGGTTAGTTGGGCCCCACATTGGGCCTCAGAAGGTTTTTTGTAGACTTTGTTAAAGGTGTCTACTGCCTCATGATAGAGTCCTAGTCATGCCATGATGAACGTGAGCCAGCATACAATGGATGTTTTGCCTGCACTTGTGGTGCAGAGGGCCCAGCAGAGTGCAAACCTGAAGAGGGTACACCAATGCATGCAGTATGCATAGTCCACCACAATACCCTGCCAAGTATTCTTGAGCCCAGGCCACCTAAAGATCAGCACATACCATGCTAGCTGTTTGAGATTGAACAGTGTGTTGGGGTCAGGGGCATGCATGACATGCAGGGCTCTGGTGCCATCATCTTTGATGTGCAAAAAGCATGACAGAATCTGTCAGCACTCCACCAGGGGTAGGTCCTCTGGACCTTGCATTGGGTTAATGAGATCCTGGTAAGCAGGATCGGAGCACAGCAGCTTCATGGTCCAGTCATGTAGCAATACATTGGATTGCTGACCAAACTCCTGAAGCTTGGTGATCAACATATATGCCATGTCAGTGGTCACTGTGACTACCATGACTTGCATGGGTGAGGCTGGAAACACTGCATGAAAAGCATCTGGGCGGGACCTGACCACTCTGGAATATGTGCTGGGAACTCCACAAGTTCCAGCTTTGACACATCCAAGGGTGGTTTACACCCATGGTGTAGTTTAACAGGCCCTGGCATGTCCAAGTCAATGCTTTAGGTCCCCAAGTAGAGGGACCAACCACCAGATGTGCTGGTGGAGCAGCTGGACTGAGTGTGTCCAGCAGGGCCTGCTTGTCCCTTGTAAGTGGGACCTTGTCCATCTCCTTGTCTTGCTGTTCAAGCAATAGTTCAGCCAGAGGCACCTCCAGCACCTTCAGAACTGCTGGCAGAGAATCTGCCACTGCAATCTGTCTAGTGGACATGGCAGTAGACCACGCAGGCATGGTTGCCAGGCCTGGACCCATCTGCAGCTCTGGTCTGACTGCAGCAGGTATGGCTGCCTGAACACCTTCAGCTGGCCTTGGTGGTTGTGGCCTGGCCTGCTTGGGTTTTGCACTAGCCTCTTCATGGGCTGGCAACTTGTGCTTAGCCATGTGCTTGATCTGTTGCAGTGCTGATACATGCTGCCTCTTCATGAGCTCAATTTGGTTGAGCAGACCTTCCATGACTATGACTGCAAGATTCTCCTGCAGGAAAGATGCAGGGGAGGGCACTGGTTGCCCTGCTGCCTTCAACCACTGCAGTAATGCATTGGTGCCCATCCTGGGCTGCACTTGGGACGCAACTTCTCTTCTAATGGACAGCACCACAGCACATGCATATGTTGCCATCAGAGCCTGGGAATGGCTCAGTACTAGCTGGAAGTGGCGCTCATGGTGCTCCTCCTCATCTACCTCCATTCTCACATGGAGAGGTGTTTGGTACAGAAGCAGCTCCTTGTGGCCTGGGTAGGCCATAGCCACATACTGCTGAACACTAGGTGCAATTGTTGGTGGTACTTGTTTAAGTGGACCTTGCACAGGTCTTCCTCCCCTTCCAAAGCTCTGTGAGCTCTGTCCAGGCTTAGGAGGGCCCCTTGAGGCCATTTCACTACTCAGTCTACATGTCTACAACATGTCATGACAAGGAAATAACAAACAAGGACAAACTCCCTGCCATATGGCATGCAGCACTGGAACTTGCTGTGGTCAACATGACCACACTAGCCCACCATCACTTGGACTTAGCCAAATTCTGGCCTCCACATGCTCTACATGCATTGTGCAAGATGTTCAGAGCATTTAATGCCCTGCAGTTCCAGATACTGGTCCATTGCTGCCAGCAATTTGCAATTAGCCAGGGGTTCCCACGTGGTATCCCCTAGGCTCCACCAAACCTCGAATTTGAGGTCTCCAGATTGAGTCCACCTATGACCTATAAGGT
Source organism: Termitomyces sp. T108 (assembly GCA_017657275.1). NCBI lineage: Eukaryota > Fungi > Basidiomycota > Agaricomycetes > Agaricales > Lyophyllaceae > Termitomyces > Termitomyces sp. T108. Next base: position 1,410 of record JAGGAU010008656.1, on the reverse strand, counting down.
CATCTACAAACCATTCTTGGTCTTCAGCAGTGCCGAAATTGTGGTTTTAGAAATGCTCACATTAATTGCAAACACCACCAGTGGCATGCAATTCACTCAATCCTTCTGATCAGGATGAACAAATGCTCTAAAAATCTGCATGACATTTTGATTTGCATGTTCTGTCTGACCATCTGTCTGTGGATGAAATGAAGTTGACATGAGCAGCTTTGCTCTGAGCAGCTTATGTAGCTCTCTGCCATTTGGAAGTAAACTTAGAATCCCAATTGCTTACAATTGAGCTAGGTAAGCCATGAAGACATACTATCTCTTTGAGATAGATCCAGAACAGTTCCAATGCTTTCATTGTCATATTGACTGGGATCAGATGGACCATACTGGTCATGCAGCAGATTACTACCCAGAGGTAGTTGAAGCCATGTGACTCAGGAAATGGTCCCACAAACATGCTAATAGAGTCTCAGGGTTTCACTAGGACAGGAAGTGAATGCAACTTTCCTGCTAGTTTCTGGTTTGATGTTTTTGAACGTTGACATGTTTCACATGTCAAACAGAACTGATTCATGTCCTTGACCATCTGTGGTCACCAGTATGCTTGACACACATATTCAAGCATCTTTTGGTACCCAAAGTGCCCAACAATGGTATGGGCTTGATCCAGTATCATTGTGATCAACAATCTTTACCATGGTATGCAGAGCACCTTTGCCCCTGCTGGGCTCATCAGATAAATGAGCTGTTGCTCAATTGCAAAGCATGGATGCTTCTTGGGTTCATCGAGTATCTCAACAAATAAGGTATCTTTTGAGTATTCTCACCAGATACATGTGCACAGTTGCATGTCTCCAGAATCAGCAGTTACAGGCTTAGGGTCAGAGTTCCCTAGCACCTGTCCCACTGTCAAGTTGTCCTCCTGGGACAACAAGTCTCCTACTGGCCATACTTTGGCCAGTTGAGCATCAGCAAGACCTTGAGCTTCAAGGTCTTGGACTATGACCTGCTCCTTAAGCCATTTGCCATGGTGCAATTCATGAGCCTGCATGGCTTGAATCTCTATGTGATGTTCCACTATTTCTTGGAACTGATGCAAGGGCAAATCTTTGCCCTCAGGATCAATATGCTTGTCTGCCTGGACAAAGTCATGTGCATCATGAATATCTTCCAGGGGTCATGAATATCTTCACAAGTATCACTCTTGAAGTATTGCAATAAACAGTCTGCAACTTTGTTCAATTCCCCTTTGACATAGGTCATGTCAAACTGGTAGTTGTAAGGGCGACCTCTGGAGGCTATTGCTCAGTCACACAACTGGCAGAGGGAGATCTAAAGTATATTAGAGTATATACCAACAATATCATAATAACTACTCACCTGGCAGAGGGAGATCCAAAGAGAACAAGTCTAGGGATT
>JAGGAU010008655.1:0-13042 GCA_017657275.1 Termitomyces sp. T108 | reverse complement strand
GTCTCCTATTCGTCTGCTATCCTTTCCCGGTCTATTTCGTTATCACTACTCTATTCCTTCCTATCTCATACTCGACTCGACTCGTTCCTATCTTATCTCTCGTCTCGCCTAGCATCAATCTATCTGTTTCTTTCTCCGGTCTCCTCTCTCTAAGTTCTTCGCCTCTTCCCCTCTAAGTTTCCCTCCTTCTTCTTCCTCTTCCTTCGTCGTCTCGCCTCTCGTCTATTTCCTCCTCAAGTCTCGACTCTCTCGCTCCTCCCCGTCTTTTTCCAGCCCCGGGACTTAGTGAGCCCCGCGCCTAAGCCCCGGCCCTCCACACACTCGCGTCCGGGACTCGTACCAAGCCCCGGAGCTCGTCCCCGAACCCCGGAGTTCCTCCCGTAGCCTCCTGGACCTCCCCCGACCTCTCTATCGCCACCTTCATCCCTTCAGTCCCGGTCCGTATCGCCGCGCCCGCCCTTCGAGTGTGCGTGTAGACTTCGTGCGCGCCAAGTAAGGACTCGCCCAGTGGTCTGAGCCCCCGTGGTCAGCGGAACCTGACAGTGTGAAATTAATAATGATTACAATATAAAAGAAGGGATTCCTATCAACATTTGATACAGCAGACAAATACAATTAAATTGATAAGTACAAATAGTTTCATAATATTAGAGACAAAAAGCTCTGAAGAAAGGCCTTGATTGAATTCTAGATCTCAGAATGAACTCTATTTTTACTGTAGACAAACCACTGTGCAGGGCTAAAAAGTGGAGGTTGGATGACTCTAGTACTCTATGCCTTTTGTGTGGTACAATATGTGTTATAGTTGTGTGCATGTAGTGTAATTTTGTATTGTAGAACTATCTTTACAAATTTCTGTATTGTTTGTGTCTTGAGTTTAAAGCAAGTTATATCATTTGCCTCAGTGCATATAAATATCACTAAACTCTACCAAAAATCCACAACTCTGTTTTCTTAAGCTCAGTGACTATTTATTCTATGCCACTATACTAGATCCACATCTTGTCATTGAAAATGGCTCTAACAAATATACAAACAAACTATGGTCTATCAACCTCTCTGGCAATGCAACTTAGACATGAGATCTGAAAAGCATCCACTTTCAGTGTGTAAGCATATTGTTCCCACTCCTGTTGCCACAATCAAAAAGCCATGAACTCCATAAATTGGTTTGTTTTGTATTGGTAGAGAGAAGTGAAGTCTGTGGTATGATGCAAAACATGTATGGTTTCCCAAAGTCCAAAAAAATAGGTTCAGTTTATCCTCACATGACAAAATCATTTTGTGATGATGTAGGTCACTTTTTGGTACTTGTCTCAGGCTTTGGGGCAAATTGCATAGTACTCTCTCTCTTGTGGTGTGAGGTATGCAGAAATTGTGTCTGAATCACCCTCCAGAGTAAATGCATTTCCTCCTCTTGTTGTAGTGAATGTAAACTTGGATGTTTTCTTCTTATCTTTGTTGCACTTGTTGTAGTATGTCAAGCAGGCCATTTTCATCTCCTTTAATGTCTTCTTCACTATACTCCTACTGTCAAGGATGCACCATGGTGCCATATATCCTATGTATACTTGTGCAGGGCAATCTTGCAATTTGCTTGCAAAGCATATAAGCTTGCTCCTTCAGGTAATTTTTGCAGCTAAAGCAGTGAGTGCTGTGTCCACTTGACTTATTAGCATCCAATAGTGTCTGCTCCCCTTCTAGAAACCTCCTAATCTCTACTGCATCATACAACTTTGTATTGCTAGTGTAACCATGAGGTTACCTATAATCTATGCGTTGCGCTTCAAGTGCATACATTACTGTATTACTCTCAATGAGTGCCAGTGACGTGCATCTGTAGATTATGTAAGATCAACATCTTGTATTTTCACCATCATAGCTAGTCAATTCAATATTGTGATCTGATTCAGCTACTGCATGATACGCAAGATTGTCTTATCTGTAGCCAATGGCTACAGCTAGCTTGCACTAAGTTGCAAGATATTATTGAGTGGATGTGATTGAATGATATGGACTTCAGGAGATGCTTCATGACTTCTCTTATATCAAAAGCACAATTGATCTTACCATGAATTGCATCAACAGTCTTTGCAATTGGTTCTGACAGAAAGCACTTGACCCTCAGGGCCTTCTGCAGAAGGTGTACCTGCTTGACCAGAATGGCACCACCATGTCTATCTTTCAGATAATCCTACAAGGCCACTGGATCTTCCCTCTCTACACATAGCTTTTGTTCTGACAAAGAAATTGCATGCTTCAGGAATGAGCAAGCCAAACATCTATTTGATGCCCATGGCATATAAGTTTCATGTAGAAAGAGAGGTGGGTCAAATATGTAATTCCAGAGCTGGACTATAGAGAATTCCAGTTTGATTGCATAAGCCCATTCAGCATACTTTCCATTATCCTTCTTCAGAACATGGTCTGCCCAAGACAACATGATCTTTTCAGCTAGCATAACTATCAGGTTACTCAAGTTATCCACCTGCTTCATTTCCACAATTCTGGTGGGCATCAGAGGTGTAGAGGACTCTGCAGTTGTATCTTCAGTCATTGGTGGAATAGTATGCAATATAAGCAAGTAGGATTGTACAACAACAACCTGGCACCTCAAACTAGAGCATACAAACCACATACCAATCCATCATCTCAATGGCATGTGCTGGAATAGTCAAAGATATGCCCTCCTTCTTCTTCAATATGTGGCAAGCAAACCATGACATCAGTCCAAAGGAGAGGGAGGAAGGAAAAGAAGACAGAGCAACAACACAGCTAGGAAAAGTATGAGTAGACTTAGCTGGACAAACCACAGTTACATCTTATACAGGCAATAATTACATTATGAACATCATTGATAACTATACTAGCAAACTATGGTCTATTCCACTAAAAGCCAAAGACAGTGCATTCAACAAACTCAAAGCATAGATAATGACTTATAAGAAAAAGGCTGGGACATGTCTTAAGATATTGGAAACAGGGCAAGATGTGCTTAATAGTGATCAACACAAGGCAGGATATTGAGAAAAAGGCATTATCTTAGAAGTGGGAGCACCATACACCTCAGCTCACATGAGAATAGTAGGACATATGCATTGAATACTCATGGGCAAGGCATGTACAATGGGACTGGCAGCAAAATGTCCTCCAAACTTATAGGATGAATTCTATCTTACTGCAGCACACCTCTATGGAAAGACCAAAACCTCAATGGCTTACAACATCATGCCTAACAAGCTATGGTATAGACAAAAACCTAATTACTCATACATTTGGTTGCCAAGTATTCATGCTTGTCCAAAATGAATATATATGGAAACATAAATCAAATGCATCCTAATTGGATACAACCCCAACTCCAAAGCTTATTGTTGCTATGATGGCTTCAACAAGAAAGTATACAGCTCCTACCATGTTTGCTTTATTGAAAACCACAATGAAATACCATCTGATCCAACACCACAACACATTTTAGACCTAAAAAATGACTCAACCACCATCAAGACAATTACTAAGTAGGCATTAGCAACCAAGCCAGATTCTATTGAAGATGACAATAAAGAGGACCACAAACCTTGTATTATCACAGAAGGAGACCAACTGGTACAAGAAGAGGTGAGAAATAACCTGAGGCCATACTTCAACTATGCCAATCTACAAGAATTATTGTCTCACTAGAAAAAGCTAGTGACAGGTCTTGAGGAGAAACATGTACAAAAAGGGCTGTAAGAATGTTGAAGAAAGCAGCAAACCAAATCCAAAATGAGAAGATTAAAAAGAGAAGAGCAGCTGCAAATGAAGAAAGGATACAAAGAGGTGATCAACAAGCTAATGTTGAACCAAAACAAAATTTCAATCAGATCTTGGAGATGCTCAACATAATTAAGGACCTACCACACCTAGATCTAGGAGCTGACTTAGACAGCCCCAAGACATGAGATGAAGCTAAAAGTCCACTGAGAAAACAGAGGTGGAAGGAGTCTTATCATAGAAAATTCAACCCCCTAAAGGAAATGAGTGTATGGATTTCAATTTCACAAGAAGACATTCCTACTGGATACCATATCCTGAAAGATACACCAGTCTTCACTCTCAAGTGCAATGAGAAGGGGGCAATAACAAAGTTCAAAACATGATATGTGATACAAAAATTCAAACAAGTAGATGGTAAAGATTATAATAAAACCACCTCTTCTACTGTGCATGCAGAATCCTGGAGAATCCTGCTTCATCTTACAGTAACATTTGATTGAGATGTGAATTTGATAGCTGTGAAGACAGCCTTCTTATATGAAATCTTACTGGAGGATGAAATATTCTATATGGAGCAACCTAAGGTGTGTGAGGAGCAGAATAAAGAAAACTGGGTATTGAAACTGGCAAAAAGGCTCTATAATATGAAACAAGCTGGGAGGATATAGGATAAGACTCTTGATGGACATATGAAAAAATGAGGCTTCATATGCCTGTCATGCCAGGCTTGCATTCATTACTGGAAAAACATGAATGGGACAGTAATAGTAGGGGTTCACATTTGCAATTTCTGGCCATTGGAAGCAGAAATACAGCTACTAACAATTCAAGAAGATGGCCAGCATATAGACTATTGCAGACCTAGAAACACTTAGGTATATTAATATGTTGGTTTCAAATCTGAAACTGACATAAGGAAATAAAGTGTTCCAGTATACCCTAGAATGGCTGAAAACTGTAAGCCAAGTGTTGGAAACTGTAGGCACAAATGATCACAAAAAAAGCACAAAAAACAATGGTGCTGGCAGAGCTGTAGCAATGAGAAAAGCCAGCCATCACTATGTCAATCAGTGGTGATAGCTGACATGACCTACCATCACCACCGATATGCTGCCAACCACTGCTGGTATCCAGCCCTGGCCCCAGTGCCCCCAAACTCACCAAACCAGCCTGGGCCCAGACCACTACCAAAATCAGCTATCCCCAGCAGCCATCAGTACATCAGTGGCCATCAATATCCATCACCACCCATGCATGCTACATCAGCACCGTCCCTGGCAGTCCCCAGCAGCCAATGCCACCATCAGCACCAACCCTGGCAAACTCTGGCCCATCACCACCTGTCCATGCCACATCAGTGCCACCTCCAGCAACCCCTGGTGACTCCTCCATCCCCATTAGGCATCCATCATGCCTCCTGCATCAATGCATCACCTTGGTCCAAACCCTGCACCTGCATTCCCTCCTCAGTTAATTCCTCACCTCACACATTCTATGCCTCCCATGCTCCCAAAGCAAGGCCAATCCTTTGTGAGTTTCCTTTATGCCACTCAACCAATCTTGATGCCCGCAGCACCTTGCATGATTTCCAGGCTTCAGCAAGAGTCCTGGTGCCATTGCACAACTCCTTGCACAAACCCCAGGCTCTAGCAAGATCTCCTGCCCCATGACATGCCCTGGAGCCTGGGCCTGCAGTCTAGAGCCTACTCACCCTCCTGTATATAAGTTGTAGTGTAGCCTCCAGTATGGTAGTGTTGATATTGCCCATCTTTCCCAGTTTCTAGTCCAGTCTTCATACTCTTATCATTTTCATTGATCTTGTCCATCTTGCCTCTATTTCTCCATTGCCTTGTACTTGACTCATCTACCTCTCTACTCTCATATTACTCATCTTATTCTCATCTCAATCTATCTGCTTTTCCTCTCCCAGTCTCCCTCTCTAAGTCTCCATCTCCATTTCTCTCTCTCTCTTCCTCTCCTCCTCTTTCTCTCTTTGTCTCTATTCTCTTCTAAGTCCCTGACTTTCTTGACTGCCCCCCACCTTTTTCCCTTTGACCCCAGCCCCAGGACTCAATGAGTCCCACGTCTAAACCCCAGCCCACCAGCACTCACTTCCTTGGGACTGATTCTCAGCCCCGGAGCTTACCTGGAGTTCCCTTGATAGCCCTCTGGACTAGTCCTGGCCCCTCCATACTTGCCCTTTCCCCCTCAATCCTGGTTCATACGCCATGCCCACCATTCCAATTGTGCATGTAGACTTCATGTGCACCAAGTAAGGATTTGCCCAGTAGTCTGAGCCCCTGTGGTCAGCAGAACCTGACAATAGCTGAGGAGCAGCTGTGCTGACAAAGTTAATCCAATGATCCCAATTATGATCTGAGATCAAAAGATCAAACCTTTGCTCCTACATGCCCTCCTGGACTGCAAACACACCTGCAACTTTGTTGTTGACCATTGACCCATTAAGCAATGCACTAGGGCCCACAAAACTTGCATCTTGTCATGTCTTAGAAAAGTGCTGTAAGATAAGATTGAATTATGATCCAATCAATCTACAAAAGTATCTCATCCAATTCACATCAAGATTTTAGAGATTGCCATGGAATGAGATAAAAACAACTGCAAAGTTCACTTATCACAAACATTGCTGATTTACAGACTTATCCAACAGTTTAGCCAACTAGCAGTGTATCCAGTGTCAACTTCAATGAAACTCAGGATGGAGCTATATTGAACTTACCAAGTGAGGCATAGAAAAAAGTATCCTGATTACCATATCTCAACTGTTATACACAGACTCCATTGACATGTGGCAATACAGACATACAAACATTATGGTACTTGAAAGGCACTCAAACTCAAGGTTTATCACTTGGAGGTGTAAGGAGATGCTCCATTGTGAAAAGCCAAACCAATGCTTTGACCACTCAGGCCGACCACTAAAAGAGAGCAAGCATTGAGCAAGTGCAGTGGCAAGCAGCTGGCAGGCAAGAGGACAGGCCACCAACAAGGAGTGGAGCAGGAGGACAAGGATAGGGGACAAAGTTGTCACTGAAGAGCTTACAGTCAAGCTAGTGTGTAGACTCAGAAGCAATGCTATTGCTAGGACTAGGGATGTTTGTTTCATCCCCTAGGTCCTACTTATATACTACATTAGACACACTATGACTATGATGTATTGATTAATAGGGTTGGTATGTACCAAGCACTAATGAGTAAGCAATAACCAGCATGAGTAAACCAGCCAATGGCAGAAAGGTCTGCTGGCAAGTAGAGTAGGTCCAAAGACCAGCTGATCTGTCAGATGATGATGCCAAGACAGGAAGGGAGCCAGATAAGGTGAGAGCAGTCCAGATGGTGGCTAGATAGTGATGCCAATGTCAACACAAACTAAGTAAGGCTAGGGTGGATGGTCCAAGGACTCATCCCCTGACAGGAGGTACTCAACCAATTACATTAGTTGGTTTTATGAACTCAGACTAGGTGAATTGCCCGGACACAAGGAGCATCAGGAGGGACACATGGTCACTAGGATCAAGCATTGTCTCATTCACAAGAAATGATTGTACAGTTGTGGCTTCATCATGTGAAGCCAAATACATGGTGGCTTTCGAGGCCACACAAGAATACATATGGTTATATTATCTCATGACAGCAACAGGTTATGATTCTGCTGTACCAACAATCCTTCTCTGTGACAAAAACTCAGCAAGAAATCTTTTAGAAGACCCAATGCTCCACTGACATATTAAACAATGTTGACATCAAATACCACTTTTTGCACAAGCACATCACCTCAAAAGAGATCACCATTTGATACATCAACTCAAAAAGGAACATTGCAGACATATTCATGAAACCATTAGCCACCCTACATTTCACAACACTGCAAGCCATCCTAGGAATGAAGGATTTCATGCCAGTTGGGGAAAGCAAACAACAATGTGACAAATAGTGAATGAATAGAATTGTGCAAAAGATATTACGCCGCCGGTTGTACAAGCCAATGCATCTCGTTCACTAATTCGTAGATTACCACTTCCATGAGTGCGTTGCATTTCCCCCATTTCTATGTCAATTGCACAACATCGACCTTGATAAATGACATAGTCCTTGAGTTGCTTAGGCGTCGATCCGAAACGGGGAAGGGTACCACCAGAATTGAGTCACTCGGCAGTCTTGCCACTTGATATGCAATGACGACATTTACCTTAACCGGTGGTGCAGATCAGGGGTTATGGGGGTACATACATACATATTGATGGGTACAGAGTGTAAAAGTTAATCACCCAAACAAGAAAGGTACACCTATCCATTGTCGTTGAAAATAGATCAATCAAAACCTCATGAGGAGCAACCCTCACGCTTAACAAAAATAGAATCACCCAAAATCAATCGAAACCCCATGGGGACCAACCCTCACGTTTCAAGCTTCAACACTCGCCAACCCATGTAACTCTGCAAACGGATCCCACTTCGGGTCTTCATGCCTCTCATACTCCAACACATCCGCCACACGCCTCGCCTCCTCCTCACCAAACACCTCTGCAATCCACGCAAACGTCACATCCATCCCCGCACTAACACCCGACGACGACCACACGTTCCCATCGACGACCCAGCGCGCACGGGGGACCCAGCGGGCGGTACACCCGCCCCCCGCAGTGGACATAGCCCACTCCCACGCGCTCTTGTTCGTCGTCGCGCGCCTCCCGTCAAGCACGCCCGCGCGCGCAGCGACGACGGAGCCCGTGCACACGGTGATGAGGTATTTGAGCTGCGGGTATACTCGTGCCGTGAAGGCGATGGCGTCCTGGATGGGCGGCGAGGAGATGTCGCGCACGCCGCGCCCGCCCGGGATGAGGAGGACGTCGAGAGGCGGGGCGGTGGCGTATGTGTGTGTCGGGACGACGGATTCGCTGAATGCGAAAGAGGGCGGGGAGAGTGGGCTTGGGGGCTTGGTTGAGACGGGGGAGAGGGTGGAGGAGATTAGGGAGAGGGTGAGCGGGTGCGGGGAGGTTGAGGCGAGGGTGTTGAGTGCGTCAAGGGGCCCGAAGACGTCGAGCGCTTGGAAGCCGGGGAAGAGGATTACGCCAAAGCTGAGGGGGGGAGACATCTTAGTTGGAGGGAAATTGAGAAAAGATTAGAGATAAGATGTGACGGAAAAAATCAAAACACGTGGCTAGACGCGAACGGCTTCCCACACCATGGAGACAGACCACGTCCTCGCTGACCCGCAATTGTCTTCAGCAAGCCGGTCCTCACGCTCCCGGCGCGACTCTCATTCGCGCAAACACCACAGGGACCGGGATGGTGCCCGTGGGTCTACAAAATCCAAGGTGCGTTTGTATGTTCGCGTTGCTGTTATGTTGACAGGTGAAACCTAGAATCCTGCGCATCGGAGTACGAGGTACAAGGAAAAGTATGTGCCGCTGGGATGAACTAGTTAGATAAGGCTGAATGGTACCTGCGAACAGGTTCCAGGCGCTCAGGGAAAAATACGACCGCGTCCTAGCCGTACATGTTTCCTTTCCTTTCCTTCTTTCGAATCTCAACACGAATCCAGATACGCGACACAATCGAACGCGACCTCGACATCGCCACCGAAAAAATGGATAAAATCCAAGCCGAGAACGAGTACGTACACGTCTCGCACACTTCCCTCGCCCTCACTCACCAAACAACCCCAGCCTGCTTCTCGACGCAATATACACCACCTCGCCCGAACTAGTGGACCTCGTCTCTCCCATCCTCGCGCCCCGTCCACTCCCCGCTTACTCCCACGCTCAGCCATATCTCGCTTCCACTTCCCACCCACATCCGTATCCGCCAGGACCGCCGTACGATCCGCCGCCTCCCGCCACCCAAGGCCGCTTCTCTCCCGCAGGCCCACTTAATCCCCAGGACACGGACTATGACTACCGCTACGACTATGGCTACGAGATGCGCGCGAGTCCGCGTGTTGTTAATGTTGATAGCGGACAGGGTGGGGCTGTTAATGGGACGAGGAATGTGAATGCAAGCACTAACTCAAGTGTAAATGTGAATGGGAATGGGGTATTGTCGCCTCCAGGTGTAGAGGTATGTGCTCAACGGTTGTACTAGGCTATGTATTCTCATGAGTGTACAGTCCGTATCTGCGCCTGAAGCTGAGGATAATGTGACACGATGACCAGGATTGGTTGTTTTGCTTATTGGGCTCTTTGATGTATAATACTACTGTACATACCTTTCAAGATTGATTTTCTGCGTTCCTTGGTTCTTACTCCAAAAGGATTCTATTCAATCGTGCGACAATAAGGAAAAGATCTAGATAGCCTTGGCCTTGACGAGTTCTAAAAACATACCGCGTCAGCCATAGCCAAAGGAAGGCAAAAGAGAAAAACAACTCACGTTCAATCTCAGCAACGGCAGCGTTGATGATATCCTTCTGCGTCTTTTCGTCCTTGAGGCTCGCAAGGACCTTGGCAACAACCGTCTTGGTGAGATCGGCCTGCTCGCTCTTCTTCTGCTGCTGCTCGTAGCGCACCCAGCTGTCAAGCACGCTCTTCACCTCTGCCGCGACAGCCACCTTTTGTTGCTGGACGAACGTCTCTGCTTCGAGTTTAGCAGTTTCCTGTTCTCCGAGAAGAATAAGTAATGATGCTGAAGGGGAAGGGAGAGAAACGGGACCTTGGAAACGGCAAAGAGGCCCTGGGTGAGGGCTACGACGTCCTTCATCTGCGCGACAGAGTCGATGCGGTCCTGAACAGCCTGGGTGTGTTCTGCACGCGCACCATCCAGCACTTTCTTAATACGCGCAATGTGCCCCTCTGCCCAGTTCTTGTACGGTTCCTGGACAACCTACATTGTCCCGACCAGACATCAGCTGCGCACCGCACATGCGGGATCGGGGTACGCACCTTTCCGAGATAGGTGAAGAAAATGATGGAGGCGACGAGAATGATGGTCTCTTCGTTGACGACGTAGAGTTCCTGGGAGATGGCGGCGGCGGCGAGACCAGTGCCGAGGATGGCAGAGCCGGTCTTGGTGAGGAGGCCGGGTGAGGACGGGAGCTTGTCAATGAGCTCGGACGCGCGCTCTGAGGGGGGCTGCGGCGTGGACGAGGTGGACATGGCGCGCCTGTGTGTGTATGTCTTGGTGTTCTGTGTTTTATACAGAAGAAGAAAGAAAAACTAACATGGCGAGCGCGGGGACGACGCGTGGGCGCGCTGGAGCAGAGTTAGCTGGAGGTAAATGTCAGATGGAGACGGAGAACGGACCGGCCGCGCGCAGAGAGCTGAGTGCGATTCTGGACGCCATTGCCACGAGAGTTTTTTGCAGGAACGACGACCAGGAGACTGTATGTCGTGGGAACTCTGCCTGTCCGGGTTTTTACGAGTGTCGCCGGGTTAGGGTTTGTTCCCCCGTGGGTCTTTTCGCTTCACGCATTTAGACGGACAGAACTTTGTCTTGCCTCTCACGAGCTTAAATCTTTCTGGGGTCATCTTCTTTGTGATCCGTCTTCTCTGGGCGCTGTTGCTGTTATATGATTCGCTGGCATTTCGGACTATCGTGTCATAGTATACCAAACCTTAGTCAACGTTATAAATCTTGTCTTTCTTGGTTCTCAACTGATGGCAATAGTATGTTTGTATCCAACCACTTCCATTGTCAACATCAAACCCACTTTAGCTCACGCATTACAAATGACCACCCCAGGATCTTGATCTCAGTTGAAGATCCATTAATGACTCGTCGTCTTCTCGAACGCCTTCATGGTCATATTGTACACTGGCATCTCGGACCCTCATGTCACAGTATACATTGTTCGCCAAGCCTTCGTCCACGCACAGGTCAGGTGTTACATGCAACTTGGAAATTTTCTGCGCGTGTCATACATCTTGTCCATCTTGGTTCCGACGTTTAGCAATAATCTGTCCGTATCCAACCACTTCATTGTCAAGTGTAATAACACTCTAAATGACTACCCCAATTTGCTATCCATACCCCCCATGGACTTGACTTTAGCTGCAAAGAACCACTGATAAGTCGAATGCATTTGTCGTTATAGGCACTGGCATCTCGAACACCATGTCACAATATGCATTATTCGCCAAGCTTTAGTCCGCGCGCATGTCAACGTCTCTGACGTATAAAATGATACCATAACTTTATCATCTTCTGCGCGTGCCGTAAGTTCTGTCCTTTCTGTTCCGACTGGTGGCGATGATATCTCCGTGTCTAACCACCGAATGTGGCAACACCACTTCGGTTCACGCACATGCCAGATCACCACCCCAGAATTATATATATATATACCACTGGGTCTTGAGCTCAGCTGCAAAGAACCACTCATGATTTCCAGACCTACAGACGAGCAGTTCGATATCATCTTTGCAGGCGGTAAGTGCCCCTCGAGGTCCTACCGCAGTAACAAAAATCTAAACTCTCAACCTAGGAGGTGCCTCTGCATGCGTCGCCGCAGGGAGACTCGCCCAAGCCGATCCAAGTCTCAAGATTCTCGTCAGTCATCTCCACTCATCAACTTCGAGACAGACATCCACTGATCACCCCCAAAGGTCCTGGAAGCAGGGCCACTCACACAGGACAAACCAGAGCACGTCCAGCCCGCGCGGTACTTCAGCAACCTCGTGCGCCCAAGCGAGATCTTCACGATGCACCAAAGCAAGCCCAGTCCCGCGTTGTCCGGCCGCTCATTGGTAGTCCAGTCGGGGCGCTGTGTCGGCGGGGGATCGAGCGTAAACTGTGCGCGCGCATGACCCCTGATTTTCTTTGTGCTCTCACGGACCATATGGCCCGCATGTTATTATAGTCATGGTGTACACCCGTGCTGCTGCTTCCGATTATGATGACTGGGAAACGGTACACGGCAATTCCGGCTGGGGCTCGGAACATCTGATCCCTCTCTTGAAAAAGGTGGGTGAACAGGAGGATTGGTTCTTACACCGGTGCACACGGCTCAATCTAAGGCGTCGTAGGCAGAGACTTATCAGCCCCAAGGCGATCCGTCTATCCACGGGACTCAAGGGCCCATCAAGGCTTCTTATGCACCTAAGATGCCGAATGTGGCGTCGCAGTTTCTGAAAGTTGCCTCTGAGTATGATAAGGAACGGGGGTTTTCTGAAGATCTGCAGGGGTTTCATACGTGTAATGTCTATGGCGTCCGTAATGTTCTTTTCACAGCGCGTCTCTATTAATACTTTGAAAAAATTTCCAGAGATGGCCAAGGTACGCTTCCATATCTATAAATACTCTGATAGAATGAACTTATAGTTTGAATAAG
>JAGGAU010008653.1:0-13147 GCA_017657275.1 Termitomyces sp. T108 | reverse complement strand
GGCACAACCCTGGACTCGCTCCCACAGCCCGGATCTAACCCTACTAATCCCCCATGTAGTCAGATTCATCCACACTAACCCCGGAACCAACCCCAGACCCCGTAATTACGTAGGACTTCATGCTTGTAGCTACCTTGAGTCTGCCTCGTAAGGTCTCGCTTGGGAAGAAGCCCCTGCAGTCAACGGAACCTGACATAGAGGTTTAGAGCCAGAAGCTGGCTCTGAAGGACCTGGTGGTTGGCCAGGTGGTTCAGCCATGAGAACTAGATGTTGACGTAGCGAAAAAAAGTCATGAAGATTGATGAGAGTTGCCTAGAATAGTAACAAGAGCCCAGAGTCTAAAGCTGATAGCAGAAGATTCAAAAAAATGTAGCTGTTGGCTACAAATAAGACAATCTTGCGTATCATGCAGCAGCTGAAACAGACCACACTATTGGATTTGTTACGATCCACCACCACTGCCAGTAACTGCCAGCCACCGCCAGTACCCAGCCCTGACCCCGGTACCCTCAACCTCATTGGGTCAGCTCCACACACCCTGGGCCCAGACTGGCCCTCTTCTGCAGCCATCAGCACATCAGCGGCCATCAACACCCATCACTGCCTGCATACGCTACATCAGCGCCAACCCCGGCAAACCCCGGACGCTCACGCCACCATCAGCGCCTGCTTTGGCAATCCC
Organism: Termitomyces sp. T108; assembly: GCA_017657275.1. NCBI lineage: Eukaryota > Fungi > Basidiomycota > Agaricomycetes > Agaricales > Lyophyllaceae > Termitomyces > Termitomyces sp. T108. Next base: position 12,465 of record JAGGAU010008653.1, on the reverse strand, counting down.
TGGCTGCTGACGCCACCATCAGCACTTGCTTTGGCAACTCCCGGCCATTGACACCCCCATCAGTACCAACCCCGGCGATCCCTGGCCCATCACTGGCAACCCCCCACGTCCTCCTTTCCCAACCAGGCAACCATCACAACTCATGCATCAACGCATCACTCCTGGCCCAAATCCCATGCTCTGCGCCTCTTCTTTGGTCAACTCCTTGCCTCCCTGCATTGTCCATGCCTCCCATGCTCCCAAAGCAATGTCTTTCTTTTGTGAGCTTCCTTTACGCCACTCAACCAATACTGACATCCACAGTGTCCTTGCACAGTCCCCGGGCTTCAGCAAGAGTCCTGGTATGCCCGTACTACACCTTGCATGAACCCTGGGCTCCAGCAAGGACTCCTGCACCGTGACTTGCCACGGAGCCCAGGCCTGAGCCCTGGAGCACGCCTGCCCCCCTAGTATATAAGCCATAGTGTAGCATCTGGTACGGTAGTGTTAATATTACATATATTTCCTGGTCTCTGTCCAGTTCTCATAGTCTCTCATTGATCTCACTTATCCCATCTCTATCTCTTCCTTGTCTTGTACTCGACTCACTCTAGTTCCTCCTATCTTATCACTTGTCTCGTCTTGTCTCCAATCTATCTGTTTCTCATCTCCGGCCTCTTCCTCTAAGTTCCTCTCTCAGTCTCTCTCGTCTCTCTCTTTCCTTCTCTTCCTTCTCGTCTCTTTGCCTTTATTTTCTTAAGTCCCCAACTTTTTCACCACCCCTCTGTCTTTTCCTCTTCAACTCCAGCCCTGGGACTTAGCGAGTCCTGCATCTAAACCCCGGCCTACCTACACTCTCTCTCCCAGTACTTATTCCCAGCCCTGGAGCTCATATCCAGGCCCTGGAGCTTCCTCGACAGCCCCTTGGACCAATCTTGGTCCCTCTGTACTTGTTCTTGCTCCCTCGACCCTGGTCCATACACCATGCCCACCATTTTGGCTGTGGGTATAGACTTTGTGTGCACCAAGTAAGAATTCACCCAGTGATCTGAGCCCTGTGGTCAGCAGAACCTGACAGGATTGACTAGCTACAATGGTGAAAATACAAGATGTCAGTCTTACATAATCTACAGCCACGCATCAATGACGTGCATCAGGTCTAAGTCCAGTAAAGTATGCACTGGGCATGCAATGAATATACAACAGGTAACCATACAGTTACACTCTCATTCTCCAGTGTGGGTTTTGCCCGCTGCTTCTCCTTCCCTGCCACCACCCAACCCATTGTATTGCATGGGGATGTGCAGGTTGATTGGCACTATGACCACCATCACCTGAGATGGTGGAGCTAAGAACACTGCCACCTTCATAAACAACAGTTGAGTGGGCTCTGCCCACTCCAAGATGTTGGCTGGGAAGTCAATGACTTCCAGTTTTAACATATCAATGGGCAGTTTATGCCTGTGGTGTTGTTTAGACAGCCCTGGTACATCCAGGGCAGGAATAAATAACTTTCATGTAAAGAGACCGGCCACTGGGGGTGCTAGTGAACCAACTGGACTGAGCATGTCCAGTAGTTCCTGTTCATCCCTTGTTAGTGGGACCTCATCCATCACCTCATCTTGCTCTTCCAGCAAGTGTTCCTCCATAGGCACAGTGGGCACCTTCAACCCCTTGGCTGATTGAGCCACAGATTCAGGCAGACTGGTAGAGGCAGCTGTAGGCTGCGCAGGCATAGATAATGCCAGAGATGCTCCTTGTAGCCCCAGGCAAGGTGTGGTAAGGGCAGAGCCTGGTCATGGTGGGGGTGGTTTGGCCTGCTTAGGCTCCCCACTCATCTCCTCAGGTGACAACAACTTGTGCTTTGTCATGTGATCAATCTGCTTCAGTGCTGATATGTGCTGCCTCTTCATGAGCTCAATTTGGTCAAGCAGGCCTTCCATAACCATGATTGCAAGATTGTCTTGCAGGAATGATGCTATGGAGGGCATAGGTTGCTCTGCTGCTTCAAGTCACTGCAATAGCACCTCAGTGCCCCTCTCAGGCTGCACTTGGAGTGCACTCTCACTTCTCACAGCTAGCACCACTGCATGTGCATATATTGTCCCTGGTGCCTGACAATGGCTTGGGACTGACTGATAATAGCACTGGTGGCACATGTTCCGGATTTGGCACTCATGGCACTCCTCCTCCTCATCTACCTCCATCCAAGCATGGAGAGGTGACTCATACAGTAGCAGCTCCTTGCAGGCAGGATAGGCCATCACAGTGTACACCTGCTGATCTGGGATACTAAAATGTTGTCTGCTTGGGGGAATCAGCACTTGCAGAGGTCTCCCCCCCCTTCCAGAGCTCTGAGAGCTCTGTCCAGGCTTATGAAGGCCCCTTGAAGCCATTTCACTATCAAATCCACACAACATGTCACAACAGGAAAAACAAAGAAGAAAAAAACTCTCCAAAGTCTGCTAGGCAGACAAACACACACAAACTCCCTGCCACATGGCATGCAGCACTGGAGATTGCCATGGTCAACACAACCACACTAGCCTGCCATCATTTGGACTTAGCCAAATTCTGGCCTCCATGCACTCTATGCACATCATATGAGGTGTCAAGAGCATTTAATACCCTGCAGTTCCAAATACTGGTCCATCACTGCCAGTGATTTGCAATTAGCCAGGGATTCCCATGTGGTATCCCCTAGGTTCCACTACACCTCAAATTTGAGGTCACCAGATTGAGTCCATCTATGACCTATAAGGTTATCTACAAACCATTCTCAGTCTTCAGCAGTGCTGAAATTGTATGGGTCTGGTGTCACGTAGTTTGGAAACAGCACATCATTATTAGCTTGGTAAGGTCACAGGAGCAACACATAGAACTTTGGCATGATTTGTTGTGCCTGCAACACAGTTGGCAGCTCAAGCACATAGTTCAAGGTGATAGGCTCAGCCTCCAGGACCTTATATGGTCCCACCCACTTCAGGGCACAATTTACTTGCCTGGCCTTTGGGCAGATTTAGGTTCTTGGTGGATAAGTACACCAAACTTCCCTTGTCAATTGCTGGCTCCTTGCTCTGGCAATTATTAGCATGGCACATTTGATAATTGCATCATGTGCAGTTGCCAGGTTTGTTAGTGCATTGTGCATGAAATCCTTGATCCCTCAGTGGATCACTTTGTCAGTATGAAGTTCCTTGATCATGGATGGCATGTAGCCACTATTGAGCTCAAAGGGTGCATACCCTGTAGTTTCAGACATGCTTGCATTGATTGTGAACTCTACCAGGGGTATATGATCCACCCAGTCCTTCTGATCAGGATGCATGAATGCTCTAAAGATCTGCACAACATTTCAATTCATGCATTCTGTCTGACCATCCATCTGTGGATAAAATGACATAGACATGAGCAACTTTGCTCTGAGTTGCTTATGTAGCTCCTTCCACCATTTGGAAGTTAACTTAGAATCTCAATCACTTACAATCAAGCTAGGCAGGCCATGAAGGCATACTATCTCTTTGAGATAGATCCAGGACAGTTCTGATGCTTTTGTCATTGTATTTACTGGAATAGGATGGACCATACTGGTCATGCAGCAGATTACTACCCAGAGGTAGTTGAAGCCACATGATTCAGGAAATGGTCCAACAAAGTCCATTCCAATAGAGTCCCAGGGTTTCACTGGGACAGGAAGTGAATGTAGCTTCCCAGCTGGTTTTTGGTTTGAAGTTTTTGAACATTGACATGACTTGCATGTCACACAGAATTGACTTGTGTCCTTGGCCATCTGTGGCCACCAGTAGGATTGATGCACATATTTTAGCATCTTTTGATACCCAAAGTGCCCAACAATGGTATGGGCTTGGTCCAGTATTGTTGTGATCAACAATCTTTCCCATGGTATGCAGAGCACCTTTGCCCCTGCTGGGCTCATCATATAAATGAGCTGCTGCTTGATTGCAAAGCATGGATGCTCCTTGGGTTTGTCAAGTATCTTGACAAACATGGTATCTAAAGAGTATCCTTGCCATATACATGCACACAATTGCGCATCTTTTGTCTCAGCCCTTACAGGGGCTAGGGTCAGAACTCCCTAGCACCTGTCCTACTGTCAGATCATCCTCCCTGGACAACATGTCCAATACTGGCTGCACAGTGGTCAGCTGAGCTTCAGCAAGACCTTGAGCTTCAAGGTCTCAGACTTTGACTTTCTCCTTGAGCTGTTTGCTACAGCGCAACTTGTGAGCCTGCATGGCTTGAATCTCTACATGACATTCCACTATTTCTTGGAACTGATGCAAGGGCAAATCTTTGCCCTCAGAATCAATATGCTTGTCTGCCTGGACAAAGTCATGAGCATTGTGAATATCTTCATTAGTATCACTCTCAAAGTATTGTGATAAATAGTCTGTGACTTTGTTGAATTCTCCCTTGACATAGGTTATGTCAAACTGGTAGCACAACATATAGTAAATCCATCAACGCTGTCATAGAGACAAGTGTACTTGAGTCTTGAGAAACTCTAATGCTTTATGATCCATTATAATATGGATCTTGTATCCCATCAGTTTATCTTCCAATAAGAAGACAGAAATTGCTAATTACAGACCAATTACTTGCCTGAACATGGACTACAAACTCCTGGCAAAAATATTATCATCCAGACTAGCCAAGATAATTTCAGACTTGATCCACCCAAGCCAGGCAGAGTTTATCCTGGGAAAGAACATACAGGATCAAACAAAGCTAATCCAAATGATTGATTAGCTTGGCAGAGGCAAAAGAAGAAAATGGGATGATAATAGCACAGGACTAAGAAAAGGCTTACAATAAAATTGACCATGAGTATCTCTAGAGAATGCTTGGAAAGTTTGGAATGCCACATGTATTCATTGACACAATAAAGTCATTGTACAACTTTGTAGAGATGCAAGTTATGATAAATGGGATTTTGAGCAAACCATGGTGAATCTCCAGAGGAGTAAGATGAGGGAATCCTCTATCATGCCTCCTGTTTGATCTTGCTATAGGACCCCTGGCTGCCTCCCTTTATGAATCAGACCTACAGTGATACAAGATCCCAGACCAAGAAGAAAGGCTGGTTGCAAGCCTTTTTGCTGATGACACCACAGCATTCCTATCTGAAGATGATGTCCTAAAACTCCTTAACATGATCCTAGACAATTGGTGTATTGCAGCAAAAGCAAACTTATTTGTCCTGAAAACAGTGTTCCTTCCTGTAGGTAGTGCAGATTTCAGACAAATAGTACTGAGGGAAAGAAAAATGAACCCACTTTTGGAAAGGATTCCAGACAACATACAAATTGTAGAAGAAGGCTCATCAGTGAGGATCCTGGGAGCGTGGTTTGGCAACCTCACTGATATAAGTGCCCCATGGACAAGTGTTCTAGAGAAAATTGACAAATGCTTGAACCTTTGGGAAAAAAGTAAGCTGACAATGGAAGGGAGAAGGCTAATAGCCTAGATGGTTATAGCTGGCATGTTGCAATACCTAGCTCAGGTTCAAAGCATGCCACCTCATGTTGAAAGAATGTTGATGAAAGAGTGATCATTCATGTGGGGAGGGAAGAGCCCCCTTGTTAAAGAACAAACTTTGTTCACAAGCAGAGATGATGGAGGCATAGCCCTGGTCAACATAAAGACTAAAAACAAAGCTATAGACATGGTGTGGCTGGAGTCTTACCTCAATTTTGGACCAAATAGACCAATGTGGGCTAAAGTGGTGGACTCCTCTTGCTAGCACATAATATTATGGAGGCTGAGAAAAAGATAGACAAGAGAGTAAGAGTAAACCCCTTCCTACAATCATAGAAAATGAAGTCAGCAACAAAGCACAAGCTGAGTCCAGGGCTCTCTAGAATAATCAAGGTAGCTAAGGAATTCAATGTGCACCCTGAAGGCCTAGTCTTTAACAGAAACATACTAAGAAGTCTACTCATCTGGTACCACTTTGCAGCCAGCCCTAAGATTAGAAGGATGAACAGGGGCAAAGTAATAGAATGCCTAAAGGCAAAACACAGAAAGCATGGGAGACATGGAGGATCTAGCAATGGCCATCCAAGACATTAACCACTCAGACCAAGAGAGCTACAAATATAAAGACTGCAGAGAATTAGAAAATAACTGTGGGTGCATGCACCCTAGCTTCTGCTCAATTAAAGCCTGGGCAATGCTTGACACTCTCCCTGAGAAATGGGACCTGAGAGTACCTCAAATAGACTAGGAGAAATTGAACTCCCTGGGGAAAGGGGACAAGATGGTTCACAGGGAATAGCCTTCAACCCCAGGCTCATGGAAAGAGGAACCCTGGCGGATTATTCAAAATATTTACTACAGGCCTGAGATACAACAAATTGTACATGCATCATACTGAGGATGATCTGAGGAATGCGCCCCAACAGGCTTTCATGACAAGGGCTGTGGAAAAGAACAAAACTGAGAAAAACACCCTAGGAGTTGGAATAGTGTTCAATTAACATGAGATACAAGACAGAGGTGCTAAGTGGTTAAACTTGGTGGAAAACTCCAGCTCAAGTGCCCCTCTACTAGGCATCCTCTTTGCATCACTATAGAGTGAAATAAGAAACCCTTTGACAATCAGTTTGAACTCAAAGAAGGCGGTCAAAGCACTAACCACAGATCTTAAGTACTGCAAAGACAGGGGTTTTGCAGGTTCTAAAGATGCAGAGATACTAAGAATTGTGGTGGGAAGACTCTGCATGCAGGAGGTGCTACTGATTCTAAGTAACATGGGGGAATTACTCCTGAGGCAGAAGGACAAAGCAAAAGGCCTCACAATTCAAGCTCTGACAGGTGACAGTATGCTTGTACCACCACCAATCCTGACAGAACTCCACCTAATGGGCGCAAAGCTGAATGTAATGACACAAACTTTAGCATATGGATCAATAAGGGACTTGATAACAATGCCACTATGACCAAGAACACTGATCATGTTAGAAAGGAGTAGGATGGAAGTGAAGAAGAGAACTGGAATAGCACCTTCAGACAAAAATATTTGGAAGAGCATCAGAAATAAAGATTGGACTAACAAAACAAGAACCTTTCTCTGGAAATGCATCCACAATGCATATAAGATAGGCTCATACTGGGATTGACCCACAATGCCTGAGGAGCTTAGAAACAGAGCACACTGCCACCATGATAACGAGATGGACTCGATGAACCATATAATGTCAAAATACATGGCTACTGGGCAAAATGTAGTATGGGAGTTGGCCAGAAAACTGTGGCAGATAAAAATGGGGAAAGTTTTTGAAAAACTTGATGTGTATAATATCCTGGGCGCTCCACTCCTAAGAGAATTGGGCACTAGAGGTAAACCCACAGAAGGAACCTCACACCTCTATAGGATTTTAGCAATAGAATCCACATATCTCATATGGATGCTAAGATGCAAGAGAGTAATAAAAAATGAAAATAACCACCACTCAGTGGTGGAGGTGGGAAACAGATAGCAAAAGATGATTGAGAAAAGAGTGCTCATAGACTTCAAGATGGCAAACAAGAGACTCAGGAAGAGAGCACTAGTCCTAGCAACTGCACAGGACACATGGTCTGGAACAGGCCTTAAAGACATCCCCCAAGGCACTGCGGACAATCCTGGAATCGGGGTTTTAGTGGATAGTGAGAAAGAGGGATAGAGATGGAGTGGGATAGTCCCATGCCCAGGCCTGTAGCCCCACATGTGTGCATAAAGGCATTTCCTCATGGAGACTTACAAAATATGCTGACCATAAAGGGAACTTGGTTTCAAACCCAGGTGTTCAGCGAGATGGATGGGTGTGGGCAGATGTAGGGTGTTGCTCCCCTATCGTTACGTCACTCCAAAAAAGAAAATAAATAAATAAATAAATAAATCCCTTGCAGGCAGAGGTGATCTGGAAGACATCACATGACTTGTTGAAGTATTCTATCACATCACGTCCGACTGTCTTTTTGAAGGATATGCCCAGCAATATTGTGGAACCTGTTGTGTCTCAGGACACTGCAAGTCTAGTGCATCGTCTAGCTGGACCTTCCACTGGCAAAGCCGGGTGCGGTGTAATATAACCTGTTGTAACTTGCTGACCCCACATAGCCTTTCTAAGGATCAGACGGAAATTAATCGTGTCATAGCTGATGTTTCGAAGGGATCCAAATTCTATTATGTATGTATTTTCAGTGGCCACGATACGCTTTCGGTCGACAGGAGGTTGCTCTAGAACGAAAAAAGGAAGGACAAGGACCTGACACAGCGCATTGGCAAGGTTTTACAGCTGCGTGATAGTACCATTAGGGGTGTTGACCTTAGTACGCCAGTTCCCTGTTATTCTAATCTTCCAAAACAAAAATGATTTTCTTTAGAAAGTGTCGAGCAATCTGTTGACCATTTAGTGAGTAGGTCGTGGAATGAGTGATACCTGATTGATCTCATTCAGAACAGATAAGTGAACTGGAATCTGAGCGTGATTTGTCCCAGATAATCGTTCATGTCGATATGGATGCTTTCTATGCCGTCAGTTCTCCCTTTAGTCAGCATTGTTTCAATTGATTGACGTATTGTACTGTATACTTAGAATGTGGAACTGCTGGACAATCCAGACCTCTCTGGAAAACCTTTTGGTGTGCGTCTCATGCATTGAACGATATTGAAATGCGACATCGTGACTCAAGAATTTGTGTTCATAAGGTTGGACATGGTGTACTATGCACTGCCTCATATGAGGCGCGTAAATATGGTGTGCGGTCTGGAATGCCAGGTAAGCAGATCTTCGATTACTCGATGCCAATTCTAAATTATTTATCAGGCTTTATTGCTAAAAAGCTATGCCCGGAGCTCATTCTAGTCCCACTTCACTTCGCAAGATACATGGAACTATCCAATGCCGTTATGTCTGTTCTTCGTCGTTATGATCCTACCTTATTCGCCGCTGGCTGCGATGAAGCGTACCTAAAGTAAGGATCGGTGATTTTTGGGGGCATGTAGTTAACTCATTATCAGTGTAACGACTTACTGCAAGACACATGAATTGAGTGCGGCGAATTGTGTTCAGGACTTGCGCGAAGCTGTGTTTGAAGCGACAAAGCTTACCGCAAGTGCAGGAATAGCTCCGACCAAGGTTTGAATATGATTACTTTTACGCTCTCTCACCTGTCTCACCTCGTAATTAATTGGAGATGTTATCCAAAGTAAGCTGCATTAATTAACCTTGCAGTTTGATTTTTGTGTTAAATTAGGTTTTTTAGATCTGTTCAGACAAGGTCGACCCCCTTATTTGACATGATTTTTCTCTATCTCACGCCGGCATTTGTAGAATAAACCTAATGGGCAATTTGAACTATCTTTCGACTCAGATTCTATCCTTTCCTTCTTACGTGATCTTCCCATTCGTAAAGTTCCAGGTGTTGGTCGAGTCTACGAACGACTTCTAGGGTCTATCGGTGTCAAGGTAAATTGATATATGATCATTTCAAAAGTGCGGATTGTTAATTCATCTCAGACTTGTGGAGATGTATTCACTCACCGCGCGATTATCTACCTCATGGACAAACAATTTGGATCTCTCTATCTATTCAGGACCTACCTCGGCGTCACGTCCAATACAGTCAAGCCTATAACAAGAGAAGAAAGAAGGAGCATCGGTGCAGAACGGTGAGAGGTTGTGTTTGATTCTTTTGATTACTGACAACAATGAAGGACATTTTCTCCGTCGGCAGACAGAAAGCAGATTCTAGACAAACTCAACGATATAGCTTTTGACCTTGAAAAAGACATGAGTAAGAATGGATGGGCGGCTCGAACCGTGACCTTAAAGTTTAAGACGGATACTTACCAAGGTTGGTAACCTCCAAGCAACCAATTCAGCACCTAACTCTAGTCCCAGTATTCACACGTACTAAATCATTTGACCGGTGGATAACTGGGAAGGAAGACCTTTTTTCCGTGAGTCACTCTTTGCTGTCATTCCGTGAGCTGACTATTCAATACATGAAGACTGGAAAAGCACTCCTGCCTGAGGTTCCATTGACACTCCGTCTCATTGGCTTGAGAGTTACAAAGCTGAAGGACCTCCGAGTGATTTCAAACAGAGAAAGTGGCATCCGACGTGTAGGCGACGAATTTATTCACAATCAGACTTGATAATCTATATTCAATGATCTAGTTTTTTAAACCTTTTAAAGACTCTCGACCTCTCAAAAAGATTAAGACAGATCCAGAGCATAGAGAAAGCGACATGGGCTCCAAGGACGTTTCAGACGATGCAATGCCGGGCTTTGACACGATGGATGAGGATGACTTCGATCCCTACTTCGCCATCGAATTAAACACTACTGCAGACGGTTTCGATTCGGAGGATGTTGATTACGGACCTAATCCATCTGCTCCAACATGTCGGATTCATTCTGTTACTCCATCGGAAGGACCGCGTCTTGTGACGCCTCGAGTATTTAAGAGAGACGCGGTTTGCTTCTTAACCAAAGAGGGCACAGGACGATCAAAAAGTTTGGATTCACCTTTCGACGAAGAAGACTTTTACGAGTGTCCTGTTTGCGGAAAAACCCTTCGGACGGACAATCAAGGCCTGAACTCTCACATGGATTCTTGTCTGAGCCGTGGTGTAATTCGCCAAGCACACGCGGAAGCTATGACCTTCGACATTCAGTCCAGATCTAACCTCAAACCTATTAACAAGGGGAAAGGCAAGAACAAGAAGTGACAACATCACGGAAACCCTGAAAGACACCTAGGGTTAGAGAATGTCGAGGCATTCATTCCAGGCGTGGGCCAACTCACATGTTGTGTCCCCAGCAACACATCGGCTCTGATTATAACCCGTTGCGCTATAAAAGTCGGAGTCGAAGGGTCAAAGTGAGCCATGCGCATTACTTATGATTAGGAAACTACGGAGAGTTCGGGGTCAAAAGCCTCTTTTCCTAGACCTGGATCAAAATCGGTCGGTGTTGTCAGTCTGGTGATGGGGCTCGATCTTCGGCAGTCACTCCAGCTTGTAAAATCCATAGACTTCCATTCAGTCATTTTCGACATCTAAAATGACGCTTCTTCCTGCCGGAATCGTGAATGTGAGAGTATATTGAAGTATCAATAGAACACAAGAGGCGGCCGTGAAGTCTGCGCATCAAGACCTCAGGCCTCAGTGACTTCGATGCGCTTTGAATGATGCAGTAACACCCTTTCCATTTAGAATGTCATCCAGACACAACTCATCCACTGCCTTCCCCTTTGCAGCTAATTGAATCACCTGGGACTCGAGTGCTTTTGGAACACAAACGACTCCATCGCGGTCTGCGACCACCCAATCCCCCGGCTCTATTGTGACTGAAGGAAATGAGAAATCTGCGGAAGTATTGCCTTGAGGTTGGATGACCAGAGGAACGTTCACTTCAGAAGGTCTGGTGAATGTCGACTGTCCCAAGGTCGAACGGCCTCTCGCATATATGGGAAGCCCCCTTTTCTGCAAATCTTCAATGTCTCGGCAACGTCCTGAGATTATGACGCCGACTGCGTCCCGAGCTTGAGCTCCTACTGTCATGAGCTCACCCCACACCGCACTCTTAACATCTAGACCAGCGCATCAGTAACGATTACACCGAACGAAGGGAATAACTGAACGGGATGGAGCTTCTATTACAATAAAGTGCCCATGAGGTGCTATGTCGAGAAAATGAGACTCTAACCTAGGCGCAATGGTGTTGGATGCATCGACCATGCGTACAGTATAAGCTGGGCCACAATTTCGGCCACAAAGGAACATTTCTCCGATGTCAGGGATGTGACCTCCATGAGGTATGCCTAACTTGATGAGGGCATCCGAAATTTCACAAGCGGAAAATTGGTCCAACGGAGAAGTAACCCGGGTCGACATGGTGGTTATATATAACTAGCTCTGTGGTTGTCATGTGTTTTGATTTGCAATAATTGGTTGCTCCCCAATTGTCTAGAGAGGAATTGCAGATGATTTGTCAGCAACCGATAATTTGGGCCTGACGCATGCATTTGGCTGTCACGGTGTGTGCGTCTCTGGCTACTTGGGCCCTACTACTGCTTCTGAGACTGCTCTGTATTTCCTGTTCTTTTAAGTGGTTATTGCAACAGGATCTCCAAGGGTTTTGGGCAAATTTGGATTCCATCAAAAATCAATCTAGTGAAAATTCTTGGCATGATTGCCCCTGATTGCCATGATCTTGTCGTTGTTACACTCATCATATGCCCAGCAGCTTTGTGAACTTCTCATGAACAGCATGCTCAACCATGGCTGGCAATGTGTTGGAGTTGACGAACACCATAAGCACCGGAAGTTTTGATGACCGCGAAGGGCCAATATACAATCTCATTAATAACTAACATCACCCCTGATATGAACACTTACATATATATACTTACTGTTGGCGTATATTGCCCTCAGTCAAGTACACGATGACTGAGGGTAAGTGAGCATC
>JAGGAU010008652.1:0-13174 GCA_017657275.1 Termitomyces sp. T108 | reverse complement strand
CCTGTCTACTTCTATCCTATCTGCTCTAAGTCCCTTTTCCCTTCTCAATCCGTTTCTTCACTTTCATCCTTGACTTCCTTTCCCCGGTTCAATCTCATCTCATTCTTGTTCCTTTTTCTCGTCTCTTTTTCCCTTTACGGCTCGTCTTGCCCTCAGTCTCACCTCGCCTTCCCCAGACCAAGCCCGGGCCCACACCAGCATCCCCGGACTCGCACCCTGTACCCCCGGAACTCCGGCGCAACCCCAGACTCACCCCCACAGCCTGGACCTAGCTTTTCTGACCCTCCACGCAGTCAAACTCGCCCCCACTAGTCCCGGAACCCACCCCGGACCCCATAATCACATAGGACTTCGTGCTTGTAGCTACCTTGAGTCCGCCTCGTAAGGTCTCGCTTAGGAAGAAGCCCCCGCAGTCAACGGAACCTGACACTGTCAATGACAACAATGAAGAACTCTGTCAGCCACAGCCTTCCATTCCATCACCTAATGAGCAACCATCTGCTAAACCCAACTGCCCAATTCCAGATGCTTCCAAAGCTTTGTCATTTCTATTTGGACCAGTGACGTGTCCTGATAGCACATCATTTGTCTTTCCTGATAATCTTTTTTCCAGTTCATCATTATCAAACTCTGCCTTGCCAACATATCCAGTTGTATCATGTGAACTCTCTACAAATTGGGATGAACTCCTTGATTCAGTTTAAAAAAAGCCTGAACATATTTTACCATCTGCACTCAAACTGCCTCCAATGAAGAAACCATCCAGATGTCAACAAACACCAGCGGCTGATGCTCTTGGACTTGAGGAAAATAGAGGCCATGGGCTCTGCACCTGTAAAGTACCTTCAAAAGAACCACATACACTCACTACAGACAAGAATGGTATTCAGATTGCAGATGCTTGAGGAAACTCTGTCATGATGACAGGTAAACAAAAGAGCCAAAAGGAAAGCACACAGTAGACCACCTCCATTCCACTCTCAATCTAATGCTAAGAACTATTTCAGGCCATCAAAATAGGGATGAAGGTAAACTTCAGACTAGTCTAGTATATGTAACTTTGTTTCTTATAATTTCTTGTAATTTCTTGTAATCTCTTGCGGTAATAACAACATATTAATCAGTGTTATGCATAGGCTGGCAATCATGAACTTGATGACACCCATTTTGTATAAACAAACAAGGTATGCCTTGAGCTAGATGAATATCATGTTGTGTATGTTAAGTCCAGTGTAATTGTAAAAAATAAATACTATAATGCAATTGTATATGTTTTTTTCCATTGTTTGTTTTCCATATTTTTATTCAGTGAATAATATATCATCTATTTCCATGTGCATAATAGTAACTATATGACAAAAATGACAACCTATGCCAGTATACTATATGATTTCATTTCCATTGATCATGTGTGGAATATGTTTTGTTCTGTTATTCACATTCTGTTTTTTTTTTCAGTGAATATTTTGATCTATTTTTGCAGAGGTGGGATAACAAAATGACAATTATGAGATATATTTAGATGTGGTACCAGATGTCTGGGCCAGGGTTAGTGAGGCATGCATTGTGACATGACTAAGCACTGATGCATCCACCCCACCCCAAGTGCAAGGATGGGGAAAATATGCTGACATGCATGACCATTGGCGCACCCAATGCATACAGTGCTGATGCCAGTGGGTAAGCTGTGAGGAACATGTGACCCTGTAATGACCACTCTTTTATATATATATTATTTGCCTGTGGTGGCAGGCATTTATTTTATGAAAGGGACTATATTGCCTGCTTTTGCTAGGATATTTTTGATAGCTGAGATGCTGGCATGGCCAAAACTTTGGTGCCTACATCTCCCCCATACCCTTGCCACATAGTGCTTCCCTCCCTGATGGGTCTCAGAAACAAACAAGACCTACATCAAAAACTATGTGAAAACCAGCTTGGTCAAACTTGTTGATTGAGATCAGGTTAGAAGTAAGGTCAGAGGCATGCAGTGCATTCTTGAACACAAGTTGTGATAAGCTGTGGTCAGTTGTGCATATTATTTTCACTGTGCCATGCCCTAAAAGGATGCTCCTTTTGGTGCAGCTCAGCCTTCAATAGAGACGGAGAGTTTCTTATAGTCTGTGAATGCACTTCTATTGACAAAGAAGTGATCAGTTGCCCCTGAATTGGAGTAGGTGGGAATCTGTGTGCTAGGGGTGCATAGATTTTCCTGTTTTGTGATTTGTAGCTGATCAGCATTTTTATTTGGGGTCTTGAGAATGGCGGATAGTGCAAAGGTAACATGTGGTTGGGTGACAGGCTGTTGGATTGCTGAATCTGCAACATTAGGGTAATACACAGTAGCAGATTTGAGGTGGATTTGAGGTTGGATTTGAGATTGGATTTGAGCTGTCTGCTCCAAAACCCACACAAAAACCACAGTTGGTTTTAAGCTGGTTTTTAGATGGATTTCAGTAGCATTGTCAGCACAAACCTATTGGAGTTTCAAATCCTATTCTTGGTCAGCATAGCCAAATGACTTGCGATTAAACCAAGTATTTCCATAAAAACCAGGCCTCTGATAAAAAGGAACCAGTATACCATCCACCATCAGCCATCCGTCATGCCAAGCAGGGCAAGAGTTCTCCTCTACTCACTGCTTTGCTTCTTCAATTGCCACATGATCTGGCCATTGAAGAGCTGATTGTCAAAACCTCTTGGAACTGCATGCAGCAATGACATGGTTGGTGACAAGTTTGACTGTCCCATATCCTATTCCAAATTGAAGGGCAATTTTTATAGTGCTAGCTGCATTCCCATAGTGTCTGAAACAATATAAAGCAATAGCAGCCTGCTTCTCCACAGGCATTTGTGGATTATTTGACTGGTTATGAAAGATCAGATCATCTTTGATGACTTCAATAAGTGCATCAAAGCAACCTGGATCAATCTTAACATGGCAGAATATTTCAGGGTAATTAAGCTTCCAATCACAGAGTAGCAGATTAAGGATGGCAGAGTTTTTGTTGATTGCTTCATGTTCATTGAGATAGTGTTCTGAATATATGTTGGCAAGGGAATCAAGGAAGACATTGCTGGGCAGTAGATGTGACATGAGGGACATCTCAGAGGTACTGTCAGAAGAGCTGGAGTCTGAGCTTGAGGAAGCAGATAGTTCAGAGTCCAAGTCCAATTCTGACTCTGAATCAGAACTGGGGGTTATCTCAAAAAGAGCAGCTTCAGTTTCCGCAATCAAGCTGACAAGGAAAGCCTGATGGAGTGCATCAGCAGCCAACTGACGATCTGTCTGGGTTGGCATTACAGAATGTGTTGAAATTTGAAAGCAATGTCCTGTTATCAGATGGTCAACGCGTTGTTGACAGTTGTTGATGTCTTGAGTTGGACTGACAAGAAGAGAGTAAATATTGAATTCCCTGGTTTCCACATGAGGTGTCTTTCTAATTTTTGCATATACTAGTGGAGGAATAGGTAAAAAATATAATTCCCCATGGCTTAGCCCTTAGTGGTTGACCCCCCGTGTTAACAAACAAATTTTGATGCTTACCTAAAAGATCACATCAGGGAATTTGAACTCCGTCACATTTTGCCGTGCTTCCGAAAACTGGATTTCGGTGTCATGGTCAAAGTTGAGTTGATTTCACGTTGTTTTGTCTCTGGTTTAGCTCAAATCCAACCCCAAATCCGACCCAAAATCCGCCCCAAATCACCTCAAATCAGGTACTGTGTATTACCCTACTGTGTATTACCCTATTTGTGGCTGGCAGGTCCGTCAATGTCATGGTTGGGGTTTCGCTCGATAGGGTTTTGGAGACCTTCTTCCTGAAGTTCGGCAGGAACTGGTCCTCCTTTCCTCCCTCCTTCCATTAGCAATTTTCAATTGCATGGAGGCTTCTACAACAGTTTAGGTTAACACAAACCAGTCACAATTTTGCTTGTGCTTGTAATGCTGTCACCAACACTCCGCTTTTTTGTTTTTGGAGTACAACCCGATCCCAGTGCCGCCACAACGTCTTTAATGATCTCCAGCAAATACAATCCAGTTACAACTGCATTCCAAGATTCCGGAAGGGAGACCATCAAGATTGTGCAGAACATTGCATCGTCTATTTTTTCTCCCCTCTCTGTCGCCGCCTCCCATTTTTCTCTGAGATCTGCCACGTGCTTTATGAATTCCATGCCATCTGAGAATTTGGTGGCACGTAAGCGTTTCTCAGCATTCATAGCGGCTATCTCTGAGAAGACTCCCTAATTATCTCTAAGCACTGTCCAGGCTTGGGCTGCCAATTCGTCCATTTTGATGCCTAGGCCTAAGGGGTTTTTGTAGTCAGAGCTAAAATCGAAGTCAATAAAGGTCGAGAGGAAACGTTGACTAGCCATCAAAAATGGGTCAGCTATCTGAGGTGAAGAAGTATTACTCCGATTGGTACGGCTGACATTATGCGTAAAAATGGAGCCTCTCCATTGACCAGCAATCGACTAGGTGTACGACACCTCTTGGACGCTGGTGATATGTACAATGGATACTGGCTTCCCAAAGGTTCAGTGATCATCGCCAATGCATGGTAGGTACAAAGTCATTGCTTCCGTGTTGGTTTGATCCTGCTTGATAGGACCATGCTTCACGATGAAACTATCTATTCACAACCATTTGAGTTCAATCCAGACTGGTGGATGAAAGACGGAAAACTGAACCCAGACATGTGTGACTCAAGCCACGTAGCTTTTGGCTTCGGGAGGAGGTAGGCGCAATCTTTTACGTTTGAACAATCATGAGTTTTTGTTGGGCGTTTTATGGCCTACTCATCTGTGTGGATTGCCACAGCCTCCATGATCGCTGTATTTGACATTGAGAAGGCACGGGACGCTGATGGAAAGGTTATTGAACCCTCTCAGGAGATAAGCCCTGGGTTACTTTGATTTGTATCTACATATTCTTTCGGATTCTTGTCAAGTTCGATATCCGTTTGTAGCAAACCTCTTCCTTTCGAGTGTTCTATTACTCCGCGATCAAAAAAGGCTGAAGGTCTTATCAAGGCATCAGCCGACGAGGAGTATTACTTGTCTTGAGCGTAGATTTTGTGATGTCAACAGGACTTGAAACAAGTGTATAAGAGGGTATGATCCCTACTGAATCAATGCGCATTGAAGTTTCCTTCCTGCTAATTGCTTGATCTATGACTATCCTTGATCCGCTACAACACACAAAAAACCTTTGGATTGTTCATTCAGTGTTTTTCAATAGGTCACACAAGAGTTTCCAGAGGAGAACCTCCTCATCCACCATTTTCCTGCGGTCCGACGTACTGTTTATATCCCTGTTTGACGCATCTCCAAAGCTCACGAAACAAACCAGATCTGAAAGGTGTTCAGGAGGAACATACTTACGAATTATGATATCGGTCAGAGAAATGGTTCCTAGAAGATACCCGGCTTTGTGGATTTCTTCAAGTGCGAGACGCGCAGACACACTGTAAGCACCGAGTCAGGAGATAAAGAAAGAAAGAGAAGGAATGTCGGCTTACGCATATGCGTGATCGATGCATCCTTGCTTCTTCGATAAATCTTCAAGAGAGACATCACCAACATCTTCGACAACCATCGCCTCGTATCTAATCCTCGCATCCTCGCTGGCATCAGATGGCTGTAATGCAAAGTACCCAAGGAGTCGGGGGACACAACCCACCCCTGCCTTCTGTAAATCCAGCAGAATGCTGTACTCATTCCTCCGACGTCGTAAAACACTTTCAACATTCGCAGTCTTCACCACAACAGACCCAAAGAATCGACCTGAGACCCCCAAGAAAGGGATGTTGTTTATCTCGAATGTCCCTTTAGTGGTATGTCGATCAGCGTCTATGTCTATGTTAAGTACATCAGCATGGGAGACAAGGAGATCGTTTCTGGACGATGGCGTTTCTGCTGCCGGGTCAGGTGGAACGCGGCAATAGAGGACGTCTGGAATGAAGGATCCTGATGGAAAGCGGGATGCTTGGCGTTCGGATATAACAAGCCATTTGAGAGATTTTGCTTGATTAAATCGCGCACTATGCGGCACCTACATGGAGTCAGTGGAGAAGACTTGTCAAAAAAGTATAGCAACTGTACCTCCGCCGGCATTTCCTCAGTCATCCGTCTTCTAAAAGGATTTTCTACGCTCCACGTAAAAGGCTTCCTAGCCCGCATCTCGTCATAGCGATATTCCGCATCCCGAATCGTAGCGATAAAAAATCCAGTCAAATATTTCGCAGTCCACTTCATATCGGTCGAGAGCACATCTGATATGTACACACACTGTTCACGCCTGTTTCTCATCAAGTACATCTTACGACGCCCTGAGCATAGACAAGCGAATGTAACGTCGTCCTTGACCATCTCTGCCCAGACCTAGAAAAGGGTCATTCCCATGAAGGCGAACTCAAGGAACAATAGAAAAAGGATTATCATACCTGTTGCATGATGTATATTGCGTGAACATGGTCATCACGTTCGACATGTACAGAGATCCGTGGTATTTGATGGAGAGGTACTGGGTTTCCAACTATGCTTTGACAAACTGGATGGGGAGCGTCATATCCAAGCGGTTCCCAATAGACACGAGCGGTACCGTCCTCGTTGGGGGGAGGATGGCCTCTCCTCCTAATGGTATGACACAACTCCTTATGTTCACAATCGATCCACGGGAAAATTCTACTTACACTAAGCTCCCGAATGCATTGAAACACAGCTAGATCACCTGCTAGAAGGTTCTTGAACTCCCAAGGAGCCAACGTGGGGTACGACGACATGAGCCCTGCGTGGAATGATGAAAGTAATTTCGGAGAATGCGATTCGAGGTATCCCGAAGCGAAACTATCTACCATCTTGAAGAAACCGTCCGCACGTGCGTAAGGCTTGTACGCTGTCTCATTGTCCAAATCCCATCGTAGAAATCCTTGCGACCATGTGGACAGTTGGAACTCCAGTGTTGAAGCAACGACGACACACTGTCGCGCCAATGTAGTACAATAAATCTGCTCAATGGAAGCTTCATTTCGTATGTTGTCAATTTTCGTATCCGAGAAAATAGCCTTAGCCCTCTTTTCCCAGCCAGGGAATTCATTGGCGTCTGTATACCGCTTCGTCCGTTGATCGAGAATATGTACCGGGTGGGTGGACGGTAAGGGCCCTTTGTTTTGGAGATACTTAGATAAGGCATCATCTGCAAGAGCTGAAAAGTCATCAATGAGAGAGGGACAATATACAACATGTCGAAGTCGAAGGTGGTCATCGAGATGCTGATCAAATCCGGCAGGATCGCGTGTAAACCTTGATGAAGTGTGCCTTGGTCCAGGAAAGAGAGTAGGAAGTGAGGATTTGAAGAAGTCGTGTAACGCATCAAGGTCCGGATCAGGCGGAATGGTATTGCGAGGGTACAACATGGTCGATAGGTGCGAAATAGCAATGAAGGAACAAGGAAACCCAGAATTTAAGTAGAGACGGAAAAGTACTCACCATCGTTTTTACTCCTTTATACAAGGCACTTGAGAGGCATTAAGACAAAAAAGATCGGAAGTTGGACATTGTTATGGTCCAAAAGATAGATTGATGTATTTGTGCAGTGTCGCGAGGAGACGGATACCCAGAGAATAGCTCAGCACTTGGACGCTGTGACACTTTGTCATAGGTAGGACAATAAATAACTCACTCGTGCGCAGGCCTATTGTAAAGCGAGTCGCTCGGCTATTCGTTACCTTCCGCGAATGAGAAAGATATTTAGTCGTTGAGGGGTAGCATCATGGGTTTGACAGGAACAAGGAACACCGTACGTCTAGAAACTGACTTTGTGTCGCTGTGACGTGCGCAGGCTAGGTTACCGAGGCAAGATGAGGCCGCAGTAGGTTCAAAAGTCGTCGACGAATCCATGGAAGAAAAACAAGCAGAAAAAGGAATTGTTTGATACAATAGAATAAACACAATACGGATATCATTTTCTTGGTTTGGTATCCTTCCTAGGACCACCTAAGATATGCCACGGGTACGCCATGGACCGCTAGTAAAACGTACCTGTTTTTCATGTCGTATGAAGAGGGTCAAAGGTGACGAACCCGCATCGACGCTTTCTGGCTGGTAAGTAAACAATTGCTGGTCGGGGATGATGCCTAAGTCACGTGAGGTCATCTACAATCCGTGATGGCTCGCCCCTCGTGGCTACCACTATCATGGTGGTTTGTCTTAACTGTATCACATGGCGGAATCGAAATTCAAATGCAATTATATGAAAGTCGTGACTATCGCTTCCTGTGATTCTTCTGGCGCCCCAAGGTCTTGAAACCCCAAGCATCTGCAATCCGACACACGACAGAGAAGCCTACTATGCACTCATAGTAACGTTCATGTACTCAAAGATAACTACCTCTCCCAAGGTGAGTCAAGATAACATCATGAAACTTCGAATGGCAAATCGTTGCTTTAGAGGACCACTTGCCGAAATCAATCTTCTCTTGATGCCGATTGTCTATGGATTATAGCTTATCTTGAACGAGTAGGAAATAAGGCAGCTATCTAAGTGACAACGCTTGGGCTGACTTGTGTTCCTTTACTGCGGAAGTTCAATAGAAGTCAAGATAGGACATCCTTCCCTGAGACAATTGCAACGTTGCTGAGCGATCGGCTCGACATGGAGCCGAGTAACCTTTAATATCAGGATTATAGCAGGTGATATTGAGCTGAGCTGACATGTATCCTGTTGTAGAGGTAAACCGGATCTCCTAATAAAAGATATCTATGGGTGATTTTTGCCCCGTAATAGCTTGATCACATATAAATCGAGCTCTTGTTATCCACAGAAACTACAAACAGCTAGCCGTAGTCCTGGTCAGACGGTCAATAACGCAAGTCCGCCCATCCGATCAATAATTGGGTTGCTTGATTTGGCAGTACCGCCGAATGAAATCACATGTCCTACGCGAACCAATCAAACACATGTTTTTATATCTTCCGTTATTTCTCTCTAACCACCATGGTCGACGCTCCCCCCGACATGCAAGACCAAGACGAGAGCGTCCGCATCGCCGTGAAGGCTCTGGGCGACATGAGGAACAACGCCCAGAGAGCCGATCGTCAGATTTTCTAGCCCTTGTCGTTATAGCATTCCTGTTGATACTTGCTGCCTGTAGGGACCAGTCTTTTGGAGATTAATTCACCGTTCGTATCGAGGATGTCGCATATTCCACTTGTTAACTCTGCGCTTCGTGCCTACGAGCAAGGAAAGGCGTCTTCACGCGTTGTCAAGGTTGGCGCAGACTCATCGTGCCCAGGTTGCGGCTAAACTTTGAATAGTACGGAGCTGAAATGGTGGAATCTAGTGTCAAATCTATTTCTCGCCCTGTCATCGACCGCCTTCCTGTTAACCAACTCGATGAATTTGCTTGCAGACAGTTGGATCGGGTGAGTCGTTCGTTTTACCATGCGAGAGGTCTGGAGGTCACAGTGGCAGAAATCGAACTCGATTCATTACCATCTTCTTTCCATATCGTCACTCACTCTCTTGCTCCCGCTAACATAACCTTTTAGTTTGACAGATACCGTCGACCTAGTGAAGCGAGTAACGCCACATTGTCATCCACATCTTCCCAACCTACTCCTGGAAGTTCAAATCGAAATGAATCCATTCCAATCGAATCCAAGAACCCCGGCCTTCCGAAAGTCAAGCTGAAATCAGAATCTTCAGAAACCTCGGCACTTGAGGACAATCCGAGTCGTAGAATAACGAACGACTCTGACATATCTCGGTTAGGGAAAGGAAAAGCAAAAAGCTGGCTTCAAGCCAGCAGCCCATTCGTCGGACCAGCACCCACACCACCAGATCTGACGTCATCCTCATCCTCTCAAGCTCCATCCGAGGAGCGCCAAGTCGCTCAACGTAGTCGCTGGCAAGCAGTCTTATCAGAAGCCGGCGGCCTCAGTGCAGCTCTGAGTGATGAGAGTTTGCGACGGCTCAAGTATTGTCTGCAATGGCTACAAGTGCGTTCCTTACTTTGTAATCTTACTGAAGAAATCTCAAACGATTATCCGTATGTCAGTATGCAACTGCACATATCGACGCACAAATCCTGATCCTTCGCGACTTCACCGCTAGCCTTCAACCCCTCCCTTCACAGACCCCAGCACCGCACCCACCAATATCTCAGGCTCACATGCGGACCCTCAACGCTGTAAGACGGGACATAGTGCATACCGTCAAACAAGTAGTCGACGTGGTCAGCCGATACACAGGCGGTGCACTCCCTGAACCCGCCCGTGGGCGCGTACGGGGCTTCATTCTCGGTCTACCTCAACGGTGGGCCCAAAAGGCCGGAGCGGGCGGTCCTTCGACGCGGGAGGAAGATGAACGCGAACGGGATAGGGAACGAGAAAGGGAGAGCATTGCTGCTGCCTCCGGAAGTACCACGGGCCCTGTGAGGAGGGGCAATCGGAGAGGCAGAGATCGGGGACAGGGGGTAGGCTCTGCACCGTCATCGAGAGCTACCTCGCCAATGGCGAGACTCTCGAGACATCAAGACGAAAACGCGGAACCCGTGTCTGCGAGTTCGGCCATTTTGGCTGCGCAGCGAATATTGACGCTTGCGACGGAGAGTCTGGATATGATGAGGGGGGTCACGGGTGTAGTGAAGGATAGCTTGGATAGGGCTGATGCGTACGTTCTTCTTCCTTCCCTTTCAGACTGCAAATGTTCATCAATACATGGCAGTTGGGTTGGGCGATTCCGAACTGTTGGTCTTCAGCGCGCCGAATCTACAGAAGGAAATGCCACCGGATCATCGTCTGCCCGTGACGGGGATCCAGAAATGGAGCTCGACTTCTCTGCGTTGCGGCACCGGAGAGTCCTCAGCTTCGGCTCACAGGCCGACGAAAATGATGCAATGCCTTCACCGTACTCTGGCACTTCGTCATATTCGTCCTTTGCAAGCGGCTCGAGCATCCCTTCGACGCCTGGCGCGGGCACTCAGACACCCGTGTATGCGTACGCCAGAGGAACTGCGAGCCCGAACCTGATGGGGTTGGGGCTGAGCTCGATGACGTTGCTCGACTCGGCATTTGGGACGCCTAAAAGCGTGGCGGGTGGGTTACCGGATGATGTCGATGCGGGTGACTTACGGGCCACTGGAGCGGGCGCAGGTAGGGGTAAGGAACACGGTCTGGAGGACGTGAAGATTGTTGGAATGGATGTTGAAGGAGAGGCTGAGAATGGAGCACGGTCTGGAGATGATGCGGTGTCGGGCAAGATGGATGTTGATGCCTGAATTTTATTTATGCTTTCTTGTTATATCGTGTGTGGTCCTGCTGCTAGGTATTCATGAAGTGTTCGTCTTTTTATCTATGTCTGCTGGTAATGCAAATGTATGAGTAGATCAGTCAGAATTATTCAAATTTCGTTTCCAGAGCACAATGTATGTAAGTCCTTTCTTGATCTTGCGAAATTCGATAAGGGCCCGTGGTGGAAAACGTCTGTCATATCATACCTTACAACGCACCGTATGTCTATGCTGCTTTCGCGACAGCAATACATATGAGATCGTCAAGCAACCCTGAACGTGCAAGCTGAAATATGGTGCCGACTTGATTAAAAAGAAATAGTCAGACGAAGCGGTTTCTTGTAAGCGCCTTATTAGTTTACATTGCCGTTTCATCAGTTTTTACAATTGTCAACAATCATTTAGCCTCTAAGCTCAAGCCCTGGCGACGTCCTCACCCAATGATTACTTGTAAGACACAAACCTGGGGATGCTTAGTTTAAAAACATATAATGCAGCTCGCAAGGAGACATAGCCCGAAAGACATGAGGAGTGGAGTAAGCTTTACGCAGGGAGGCTGAGAGACACGGGTAAATCGTCCACTCGTCTTTTACCAGTGAGATCAAGGTCAAGGCTGCAAGGACGAGGCATCCAGGTCAGATTGCAGATATTGTTACAGGGACGAAGGCAAGACAATGTTAGATATGCAAGGATGTTGAAACAAAAGCCTCGCCAAAGATGTCCGACCGTACCGTACGAAGAGATGGTAGATTAATGGCTGGTGGCTCGAATCATCTTTTCCTTGAGAAGCAGTCCAAAATTCTGATCTTTAGAGCCGACGGTCAAGTATACGGGGTGTTCAGAGTGACTGATATTTTTCAGAACGAGGTGGGAAAGAAGTCGCTTGATAGCCGCGTGGAACCCACATCCTACACATCCCCACCCACCGATCTCCTCTTCGCTCAGCACCATCCATCTTCACGCATCATCGGCTCTACTTCTCCTTTCAAGGCTTGATTTTCTGGAGGGATGGGACCACTTGGCACATCGTACTCATCGACGCGATACTGCAGGCGCAGTTCCAGCGTGTACATGAACTTGTCGATCCGGAGCTTCGCCCCTTCTGTAAGGACCCGCAGAACGTGCACAAGCACCCTTGGAACCACATAGCGCTCGGCCTGTCTGCGACCTTGCGCCACCTGACACTGGGGGTGAGGGGCTTGGGCAACCTCAGAACGTGATCATGGTGGTTGAACCACGCCTGAAAAGCGGGGAGTGGAAGAAGGCTTGGAGGGTCGAGGCGATGCTGTGCTGTGTGGGCGGATGCGTGATGAGCATTTGCCAAGGCAGCCAAGAATCAATTAATCACGATCGGCACGGCCGTTTCTGATTTTTTCATGTAATACTAGATTTTGCGTAGTACGTACAAAGCTTCCATTGCCCTGGTTCTCCGAAAGATTCCCTACGAACCTGCGTGGCCTGCACTCCCTCTATACGGTCCTTCTACGAGTGTCTGAATCAGATAGAAGAACAGAAGATATATACATGATAACCGCCTCTTACTATCGCAATCGCGACCTTATAGGAGTTGTTCCCAAGTCCATCTCACTTGTGACTTTCACATCGCACATACTAGGTAGTACTGCCCCCTGTCCTTCGCTTAGGGGGGGGGGGGTAGGATAGCCACACGTTGTTGGAACTCACTGTAGCTTGACACACTGCTGGTGCTGGAAAGTGTTTCCATTGGGAAATGTGTAAAGCTGTTATGCCACTTCTGAAGAGCCAATTTCTGACAGAAAAAGGCACCTTCCTTTGTTCAAAAACTTTTTCTATCAGAAATTGGCACTTCAGAAATGGCATAACAGCTTTCTTTTACACTTTTTCCAATGGAAACACCT
>JAGGAU010008651.1:0-13207 GCA_017657275.1 Termitomyces sp. T108 | reverse complement strand
TACGGAGTACGGAGTACGGAGTACGGAGTACGGAGTACGGAGTACGGAGTACGGAGTACGGAGTACGGAGTACGGAGAGATTAGTTGTTTTAGAAAAATTAAAGGTACTCCCTTCGGCCAAAATATGTTATTTGTTAATAATAGGTTAGAAAAGGTCGAATATGAATATAAATGTGAATTGTTAGAAGTAAATCGACTAGATTCAGATAGAAATTTAAAAATAGGTACATTTGATTTTGATACTTATTCAGATAAAGATAATAATGCTATACCTTATTATATAGGATGTAGTCCGTACGGACAGGTGATAAACGAGTGTTTTATAGATATTCGGATTACTTAAATGTAGTCCTTCGGAGAAATGGTATTAAAATTTATCCTAGATTTAATGGTTATAGAAAATCATAATAGATTTGACTATGCTCATAATTTCTCTGGTTTTGACGGAATGTTTGTATTAAAATCATTAATTAATACTTCTAATAAACATAATTTAAAAATTAAAACTTTAACTAAAAATGATGGTACAATATTATCTTGCCTAGGAGCCGTACGGAGCCTAGGAGCCTAGGAGCCTAGGAGCCGTAGGAGAAATTAAAAAAACAAATGGCTAATAAAAAATTAGTTAAAATTACTTTATTAGATAGCTTAAATTTATTACCTTTTTCTTTAATGGAATTGGGTAAGGTGTTTAACTGTAAAGATAAAGATAATATATATATAAAAAAAGATAATTTATATGAC
Source organism: Termitomyces sp. T108 (assembly GCA_017657275.1). Classification (NCBI taxonomy): domain Eukaryota; kingdom Fungi; phylum Basidiomycota; class Agaricomycetes; order Agaricales; family Lyophyllaceae; genus Termitomyces; species Termitomyces sp. T108. The sequence goes on along the minus strand of JAGGAU010008651.1, from coordinate 12,463 downwards.
TCCTCCGTAGTCCTCCGTAGGAGGGCCGCCTCCGTATTAAAAGGAAAAGGATTTTACCCACATGATTTTATAAATAAACTAGGTGTGGATAAGGCATTGAATTATAAAGGATTAGTACCGGATATAAAATATTTTGGTAATATATCTGTATCTCCTACGGACTCCTACGGAGGACTCCTACGGAGGACTACGGACTCCTACGGAGGACTAGGACTCCTACGGAGGACTCCTACGGAGGCGAAGAGGAATATAAAACAGATATAATTAATAGAATTAATAGAGATGTAAACGGTGTGTCCGTAGGCCGTAGGCCGTAGGCCGTAGGCCGTAGGCCGTAGGCCGTAGGCCGTAGCCCCCCTCGAATACGCGAATACGCCGTAGTCCCCCTTAGGGGGCAGGAGTATTCGACTCCCCCTTAGTCCGAAGGCGGGCAGGAGGGCCCCTCCTGCCTACGGATCCCTAGGATCCCTACGGATCCCTAGGATCCCTACGGATCGGAGGGTCTTATGAACCCTTCGTATTCGAGGGGCCGAATATGAACCCTAAGGGTCTTATGAACCCTAAGGGTCTTATGAACCCTTCCTGCTACGCGCTACGCGCTACGCGCTACGCGCTTCGCGCTACGCGCTACGCAGAGGGGCCGAAGGCAGGAATAGTGAAAAAGAATTAGTAAAATATTTTACTCGAGATATAGATGTTCTTTATAATGTTATGATTACATTTGGAGAATTAATATTTAATAAATTTAATATTAATATTACTAGAATTAGAACATATTCTGGATTAGCTAATTTAATCTTTACCACTACCTTTTATGATCCTAAAAAAGTAGCTATTTATTTCACAACGGGTAAAGTAGATAATTATATTAGAAAGGGATATTACGGTGGTATTGTAGATAGTTGAACTTTTTATAGTGATAAAATTTTATTAAAATATGACATTAAAAGTCATTACCCCCCTCCTGCGTAGCAGGAGGCCCCCCCTCCTGCGTAGCAGTCCTCCGTAGGAGTCCTCCGTAGGAGTCCTAGTCCTCCGTAGGAGTCCGTAGTCCTCCGTAGGAGTCCTCCGTAGGAGTCCGTAGGAGGGGGCCGCCTACGGAGGGAAGCCTTATGAATCCTGCCTAGGATGGAGGGCGTCCGTCCTCCCCTTCTCCCCCCATAAAGGGAGAAGGAGCCTCCTTCGGTCCGTACTCCCCCACCTACGGTCCTAGGGTCCAAGGGTCCTAGGGTCCTAGGAGGGGAGAGGAGAAGGCGGGGTAGGGTCCTGCCTACGGAAGGCAGGATTCATAAGGCTAGGGGAATCAAATGAGAGATAATCCTATGCCTGGGGGTTTACCTAGATTTTCTACTGAAACTAACTTAGATTTAATATTTGGATTTGTCAGAGCAGAAGTGACGGCACCTTCAGAAAGTGAATTAAGAGTACCTATTTTACCAATTAAAGGAAACATGGTGAATTAATTACTTTTAGGGAAACAAAAGAAGGAACTTGGTTTAGTGAAGAGTTAAAATGCTGAAAAATATGGATATAAAGTGAAAGTTAAAGACTATATTATTTGATAAAGTGTATAATTTATTTGATGGCTATGTTAACGAGTTCTATAATTTAAAAACCAAGCGGAGTTGTCCGTCCGTAGTCCTCCGTAGGAGTCCTAGTCCTCCGTAGGAGTCCTCCGTAGGAGTCCTCCGTAGGAGTCCGTAGGAGGCGAATACGCCGTAGGTAAAAAGATGCTGTATCTAGATTAATTTATAAATTACTTTTAAATTCACTTTCAGGTAGATGAGGGTTAAGAGATTTAAATACTGAAATGAAAGTAGTAGATTCTAAACATTTAAATATTTTAAATAAAACGGAGAATATTGATACTTTATTCTCTCCGTACGGACTGATAGATTATCTTTTGTGAAAAGTAATGGACCTTTAGACTTTGAAACTAGTGGATCTTTTTATTGAGGAAAATTTAGTTGAAAAAACTACTCCATTTTATAAAGATAAAGACCCCCTAAGGGCCCTGGGGAAGAAATAAATCAGCTGTCCGTACGGACCTACGGACCTACGGACCTACGGACCTACGGACCTACGGACCTACGGACCTACGGACCTACGGAGCTAGGACAACTGAGTGCAGCTATAACAGCCTACGGAAGAATATTTATGAGTCAATTTAAAAATATTCTAGACAATAAATATTACGGAGGAGATACTGATTCATTTATTTTAGAAAAACCTTTAGATTCATCAATGGTAGGAAAAAATTTAGGACAGCAGGCTGAATTGAATTAGAACAAATTATAGTAGAAGCTTTTTTCCATTCTAAAAAATCTTATTTAATAGCCCTCCGTACGGACTGTACGGCCCCCCCCCCCCTGGCTCTCCTTCGGAGGCTAGCTCCCCTCCCGAATTCGTCCTAGACTAGGGGTCCTACCTACGGATTCATAAGACAAAGGTTGGCTGTCCTAGCTCCTAGGATTAATAAGGCAAAGGCAGGGGTCCCCTTCCATCCTAGGATCCTGCCTTTATGAATCCGTACGGATCGGATCGGCAGGGCCGCCTTCGGACTAAGGGGTCCGTACGGAGGGGGAATCCATCCTGCCTTTATGAATCCGTACGGATCGGATCGGCAGGGCCGCCTTCGGACTAAGGGGTCCGTACGGAGGGGTAAATAAAATTGAATTTTAATGCATATTGTTTTAAATAAATATAACTTAATAAAAGAGTGAGAAATAAATATAAACGAGTATAGTTAAGTGGTATAACCTCTACCTTCCAAGTAGATGTCATCAGTTCGAATCTGATTACTCGTATTTTTAAATTTTAGACCCCCTGCCCCTTAGGGCTCCTCTCCTCGCCGAAGGAGGACCCCTTGCCCCTCGCCGTCCCCCTCCTTTTTGAATCCTAGGATGGAGGACGGCTCCTGCCTACCTTTGTCTTATTAATCCTAGGATTAATAAGACGAATTCGGGCTGGGGTCCTAGGCTGCCTAGGATCCTCCTTCGGCCCTTCGGCCCTTCGGCCCTTCGGCCCTTCGGCCCTTCGGCCCTTGGGCGAGGGGGGAATACGGCGCGCTACGCAGCTACGCAGCTACGCCCCCCTTCCATCCGTACGGATTAATAAAGGAGGGGGGCCTTCGGCCTACGGCGTATTCGCGTATTCGCGTATTCGCGTATTCGAGAGGGGGGGTTAAATTAATTTTTTTTCAAAAGATAACTCTACACCTACTCTTCTATTCTATAAATTTGTCTTACGTTATTTAACCTTGATGAAGGCTCTAAATTCGTATTAGCAGCTAACTGAGTTGTATGAATAGTACTTAACTCCCTCGCGGCCCAAGCTCCCCTAGCTCTACCGTATAGCAGTACAGTTTTTTTTCTATATTCCTGATCTATAAGCCAGTCCTGCTGAATTTTATAATCTTTTTTAATTTTTACTCAATTTGGATCTGTATTTTTTAATCTATTATCTAGCGAAAAGCAATCGACATTATAATCTCTTTTTATAAATAATAATTTCGCTATATTTTGAGCTATAGACTTCAACTCCTTTTCCGAGTGATTTCATTTAGGTACCCTTCATTGATTAGTAAAAGGGTCTTTGGCTATTGAAGAGTAAATTTCAAGGCCTATTGCCGTATCAAGTGTAAGGGTCAGGAATATATTTTTCGAAAGGAGGAATTGTGTAATTGTATTAAAAAAAAAATAATACTTAATTAAAAAGTTTGAATTTTTATAATTAAGCAGTACATGGGAAGAATAGTGATTTAATTTATGTTTATCTATAAAATTCCGATATTCTCTATCTAACGATAATCTTAAGCTGAGCTGATTATCAGAGCTTAATCCTTCAAAATCTGAGAGACTATTAATTTTTATTTTAGAGGCAGAAGAGAGACTTGGTGTTGAATTTATAGAGATACTCGTACTTGCTACCGCTGAACTTGAAGAACTGGAGTTCACTAGTAGTCTTGTACTTGGGCTATCAGTTGTTACTTCAGCTCTCAAATTATTACTTGCTTCTGTTAATGCCCTGCAGCCGCAGAGACTCAAATCTATAGTACTTCTATTTTTCAACATTTTTACTATTGGTTCTATTAGATCCAATATGTTTTTAGTGGTTAGAAAATGAAAGAGAATCAAAGGGCCAAAGCTAAAGAATAGAATAAATAAAGCCCTCGTATAAAGAACTGGAGCATCCTCTATCTGAAATTTAGTTTTTAGTATAATATTTATGTTGAGTGTCACTAATAAGAGACTAGCGATGCTGCTGTAAAACTTTAGAAGCGAACAGAACTCGGGATTTATTTCATCGATGTAACTCAAATTACGGCTAAGATAGCCTAATAAAATTATATTAAAAATAATATTTAATAAAATATAAGTTGCCATAGTTGGTTTAAAACTGCTGTCCGCACAATTTGATCTTATAATTTTATACCAATAAGGAAGCCCTATAAGAAATCCCAGACATCTATTAACAAAGATATACTTTAAGTAGGAAGTATATGCAACTAAAGTAATTACTACCAATCCTTTAAGGCTGAATATTTCATGTATTATTATAAAGTTTAGGTTAAAACTATTTATAGTATCAAACATAATTGTAGTATTAAATTTTAATAATAAATTTATAAAACTAATTATTATAAAAAGGGCTACTATTTTTTTACTTTTAAAACCAAAAATATTTAAAAGCTTATAGGCCCGATAAAAGATGACAATAATAGAAAAAATTTGATTTCATATTTTCCTCATTTTAGGTTAGGTTATATTATTTGGATGGGTATATTATAAGCAAGATATGTATTTATTAAAACCTCCTTACCCTTTCTACGTACTACGAACTACGGGGCGTTAAGCTAGGCTAGCCTCTGGTTCTTTTTAGGAGTTCCCCCTACCCCCCTAAGGGGGGCTACGGCCTACGGCCGAATTCGGCCTACGGACCCCTACCCCCTAAGGGGGCGTATTCGCCTACGGAGGGCTAGGGGAGCTCGCCTACGGCTTCTAGCCCCCTTCTTATCTCCTTACCTTTGCCTCCGAAGGCCGAAGGGATTAATCCTGCCTACGGAGCCGAAGGAGCCGTAGCACGGACACCTTTGGCTGACCTTCTCTCCCCGAATGGTTCGCGCTTCCCTTCTCCCCTTCTCCCGCCGCCTACGGAGCCGAAGGACGGACCCCACCGAACCTAGGCTGGACCAAGGGGAGGGGTGCTACGCGCTACGCGCTACGCAGAGAAGGGTAGCAAAAATGGGGGAGGGCAGTCTCCTCCTACGGACCGAATGCTTCGCGCTAGGTATTCTACCTACGGAGCCGAAGGGGGAATACCTACGCAGCTACGCCCTCCTGCCATCCTGCCATCCTGGCAGGATGGCAGGATGGCAGGAGAGAAGAGGAGGGGGGGGGGGGACTACTCCTCCGTAGAGGGATTAGGAGTAAATAACCTACTACCTTACCTTTAAACTTATTACTATTCTTATTTATTCTTATTCTGATTCTTATTAAAATTTTAAGAAGTCATAGAGGATTAAAACTTAAAATAAAAGTAATTAAAGAAAGAAAATTAGATATAGAATTTATTTGTTTGTAATTATGTAGTATTATGAACTAAGAATTATTAGTAGTAGTTTACTTAGTTCAAATTCCAAATTACTATCTTCAACCTGATAGCTATTATTCTCTTTTAATATTTTATTTATTTTTTGGGATCTAATTATATGTAAGCATTTTTTTAGAAGTACGACTCGTATTCCCCCCCCCCTCGTACTCGACTACGGACCCCCTCGTACTCGACTACGGACCCCCGCCTCCTGCCTGCCGATCCTAGGCAGGATCGGATGGACGGACCCCCGCCTCCTGCCTGCCTAGGATCGGATGGATTCCCCCGCCTCCTGCCTGCCTAGGATCGGATGGATTCCCCCCGCCTCCTGCCTGCCTAGGATCGGATGGACGGACCCTCTCCCGCCCAAAAAGCCAACCTTTGTCTGTCTTATGAATCCTAGGACCGAAGGGATGAATCCTAGGACCGAAGGGATGAATCCTAGGACGCCTTTGGCTGCCCTTAGGGGAATACCCCCTTAGTCCGAAGAATTCGGCAGGGGTCCTACGGAGGCGGGGGCAAAGGGGAGGCAAGGGCAGGGGTCCTTCTCCCTTTATGGCTCCGTAGGCGGGAGGAACCCGTCCTTCGGCTCCTTCTCCCTTTATGGCTCCGTAGGCGGGAATCCATCCTGCCGATCGGCAGGAGGGGAATACCTAGTGGTTAGCTCTAGCGCTCCGAAGGAAGCATTCGGGTCCTGCCTAGCTCCCCTTGAAGTAGGGGGGGGGGTCCTACGGAGGCAGGCCGGCAGCAGGGGAAGAATTATTAATTTTATGGTTTTAGTAATAGTCCTCCTACCCTTATGAATCCTGCCTGCCGATCCTAGGATTAATAAAGGATGGACGGAGCCTAGGAGCCTAGGACCGAAGGGGAGGAACTCCCTCCGTAGTCCGTAGGTAGGGGGCCTTCGGCGTATTCTCCGAAGGCTTCGGAGACAAAAGGGGGTTATAAATATTTTTTTTTGTTTTTAGATATATTTTCAAATGAAACTAGGCTAATAGCTCCTGACCCTATTTCTAAAATAAACCCTATAGTTAATACTACAAAGAATAATAATGCTATTGAAAATCCAAATGTAGATACTTGATATAAAGTTACAGCTATAGGGAATAATAATAAAATTTCTAAATCAAAAATTAAGAATAGCATAGCTACTATATAAAATTGAATTTGGAAAGTCGATCTAGTTTGTCCGTATACAGGGCTAAAACCACATTCATAAGCAGATACCTTAGCTTCATCTGGTCTATGAACAGCTAATAAAATATTTAACCCTAATAAAATAAAAGCTAATAAAGGAACAAAAATAAAAAGAAAAAATAAATTATTCATTAAAAATAAAATAAAGATAAAGATAGCAGTTGTGTACTATTTAAGATTAAAGAAGATTTAGATATAAATAATAAAATAGATAAAGTTAAAGTAGAAATTAAAAAACTGTGGAAATTACTTACCGCAGGAGCCGCCCGTCCTTCGGCTCCTTCGGCTCCGAAGGCAGGAGACGTAGGAGCCGTAGGACCGAAGGCGGCGTAGCCCTCCCCTTCCTTAGATTGGCTACCTTCGGCGCCTAAGGGGGCGCCTTCGGACCCTTCGGACTGAAGGGTGGGTGATAATAGCACTTTAATTATTTTTAAATAATAAGAAGCACTTACAACACTTACAAGTATAGCTACAAAAGCAATAAAGTAATATCCACTTTGTATTGCTGAAGATAAAACAAACTGTTTAGAAAAGAACCCTATTAATGGCGGAATACCCGCCATAGAGAATAAACAAATTGATAAACTTAAACATAGTAAAGGATTTAAGAAAAATTGACCTTTTAGTTCTGAAATATATCTTATATCTTTAATGATATTACCCTTATTTTCGGGAACGCTACCCTCCTCGCCGATCCGTACCCCTGCCGCCGTAGGAGCCGTAGGAGCCGTAGGAGCCGTAGGAGCCGTAGGAGCCGTAGGAGCCGAAGGAGCCGTAGGAGCCGAAGGAGCCGTAGGAGCCGAAGGAGCCGTAGGAGCCGAAGGAGCCGTAGGAGCCGTAGGAGCCTTAGGGAGAAACCGTTGGAAGGGCCCTAAGGGGGCAGAGGGCAGAGGATAAATTATATAACCTAAAGCTAAAATAATTAAAAATACGTCTAAATTTGTTATTGAATATTGAATAATGTAAAATAAAAAAGATTCTATCGATTGTTCTGAGTTTATCGCTAAAGCTAATAACATAAATCCAATGTGTGAGATTGTACTATAAGCGAATAATCTTTTTATTCGTGTTTGGGCTAATCCTACTACTGTACCTATTATTAAAGATAGTAATGAACTTATTAATAATAAATTTTTTAAAAGATAGATGGCTGTAGGTTTATTCACTGCTCCTCCGTAGGAGGCGAAGGAGCCCGCTCCCTGGCTAATTCCCCCTATCCCTTCGACAATTGTATCTAATCCTAATCCTAATCCTTCGAAGAAAAAGGGGAAAGGTGTTATTTTTATTAGATCTAGGCTGTCCTGCGTAGCAGGGAGTACATTATTTAAAGATCCTATTACACCTATTTGAGTTTGTAATTCTAATAGCAAAATTAATATAGCTATCTTAGGCATGATGGTTAACCATATTGTCACTATTGTAGGTGTTTCATCATAAACATCTGGACTCCAATTATGTAAAGGAGCCGCTGCTATTTTGAATAAAAATCCTATCATTATTAAAATTATACCTAAACTTAAACCTTGTATTATATTATTAATTTCGGTCCGTATTACCCCTTGGCCATCCACAGCTTCCGGGGCAAGAGCTGAAATAAGCGAATAGATCGATTCAAATTGAGTTAATCCTGTAAAGGCATAAATTAAACCCGACCCTAATAATATGAAACAAGAAGATAAACCTCCCAATAAAAAGTATTTTAAACCTGCTTTAGTGGAAGACTCAGAATCTCTATATAAAGTAGATAAGACATATAATCCAAAAGATTGTAATTCTATACTCAAATACATAGAAACTAAATCTGAACTAGAAACTAATAAACAGGATCCAAGAGTACTGAATAATACGATTAAACAATAATCAGGACTTTCTGTATTTGTATTTAAGACGGCTCCTCTAGTTACCCCCACTCGCCGTAGGACAGATTTGACTTTTAGAGGCCAAGCTATTAAAATGAAAAATCCAATTAGGAATATAAATAATTCCATAAATTGAGAGATGACGGTAACTTGAAAGAATCCACTATATATACCTATTCCCGATCCAATTGACTGAATATATAGCATATTAAATGTTAATACACTTGAGTATAAGAAAATTAATGCAGAGATTCGTGTAAAATAAACTGGCGAAATATGATTATTTAAAAAAGGTAGTGCCTTAGCAACTATTAATGTTAAAATCGATATAAAAATCATAACTACGCCTCTTTTATTATAGTGTTTAGTATAACAAAACATAACCATACCTTCGCACCCCTTAGGGCCCTTCGAAGAAATAGAGCCAGGGACGTTGTCCTCCTACGGACTCCTACGGAGGACTCCTACGGAGGACTAGGAGCCCCCTCCTACGGACGGCTAGGAGCCGTCCGTCCTTCGGCACCTAGGCGTCCTACCCGCAGCCCTTCGGTCCTAGGCGAGGAGGGGGAGCGCCCCTCCTCTCCGAAGGCCGAAGGCCGAAGGCCCCCTCGAATACGAAGGGGCCCCTAAGGGGCCGAAGGCCGAAGGGCTGCCTACGGAGGGCTAGCGCGCCGTATTCCCCTCGAATACCCCTGCCTTTATGAATCCGTACGGATCGGCAGGATGGCAGGACAGCCAACCTTTGTCGGCTAGGACCGAAGGGATTAATCCTAGGACCGAAGGGATGAATCCTAGGACTCCGTACGGACGCCTAGGACCCCTCCCGAATTCCACTCAACCTTTGTCTCCGTACGGACCGAAGGGACCGAAGGCGAACGGACCGAAGGGACCGAAGGCGTACGGACCGAAGGGACCGAAGGCGTACGGACCGAACGGACCGAAGGCGAACGGACCGAAGGCGTACGGACGCCTCCCTTATGAATCCGTACGGACCCCTACCCCATTCAGTCAAGGACTCCGTAGTCCGTAGGAGGGCAAGGGGTCCGTAGGCGGCTTTTTTAACGAATTCGGTGCCGCCTAGGAGCCCTAAGGGCGGGAGGGGTCCGTTCGCCCCCCCCCCTAAGGGCTCCGTAGGCGGCAAGGGCTCCTAGGCGGCTTTATTCCGTTCGGATTCATAAGACGAATTCGGCTGGGGTCCTAGGGCAAAGGTTGGCTGTCCTCCTTCTCCCTTTATGGCTCCGTAGGCGGCGAGGGTCCGTAGTCCGTAGGAGGGCTAGGCGGGGAGGGGTAGCTTGCGGGTAGGCAGGAATTCGGGGGGGGGGCCTCCTTCTCCCTTTATGGCTCCGTAGGCGGCAAGGCGGGGAGGGTAGCATTCGGTAGTCAAGCGGGAGGGGTAGGTGAGATAAGTCAAAAATGGTAGGTATTAAAAAAAAAAAAGGGGTAGAAATAAAATTATAATTCAAACCTCTTTATTTCCTTTATTATTGAAGTTTTGCCTCGGGAGAGAATTGAACTCCCATCTCAATTTCTTCAGAATCGCGCTTTGACCACTAAGCAACCGAGGCTCTAATTTTTACTTTGTATTTTTTTCTTTCCGTCCGTAGGCGGCCTCCTCTCGAATACGCGAATACGCCGTAGGCGACCTAATTAAAAACCCCCCCCCCCTTCCTCTCCTCCTACGGACCCCTAGCACTCCTAGGACGGCTAGGACCCTCTCCGAAGGCCTCGCCTAGGACCCCTTTGCCTAATGAATCCTAGGACCGAAGGGATGAATCCTAGGACTCCTTGGACGGCTAGGACCCCTGCATTTACTCCGTAGGTTGTCCACCAACCTGCCGTACGGATGGCAGGAAATGTACAGCCAACCTTTGTCCCTCCTAGGACGGCTAGGACGAATTCGGCAGGGGTCCGTACGGCGTCCTCCTTCTCCCTTTATGGCTCCGTAGGCGGGAATCCATCCTGCCGATCCGTACGGATTCATAAAGGCAGGCCTTCGGCCTTCGGAGGGGAATACGGCGGATTAATAAAGGACGGCCCCTCCCCTACTCGAAATCGGGGGGGGGTGCTAGGGGCCGAAGGCGGAGCTAGGCGAGGTCGGGGGTCCGTAGGCGGCGGCCCGCACGAATTAGGGGGTTATGAATCCGAAGGAGGAAGGAGGGCTTATTAAATAAAAACAAGGGTCCTTCCTTTGGATGAAGGAGACAGTAGGATTTCTAAGAGGCTAGCCACAGGATATTATACGTAAGCTTAAGCTTCGCGTATTCGCGTAGGGTCTACCTTAAAGGCCCTTGATACATTCATGACCGAATTAGGGCCCCTTCTCCCTTTATGGCTCCGTAGGCGGCGAGGGTCCGTAGTCCGTAGGAGAGAAAGAGGGGACGCACCCCCTAAATCGAGTCAAGGACTTGAATTAGGGCAAGTGTTAAATGGAGAAAGATAGATTTGAACTATCATATTTGTAATGCAAATACAACTGATTACCATTATCAGATTCCCCCTTTTTATATATTATTTTTTATATTTTATTTTATTTTTTATATTTTATATTTTCTCGCCGTCCGTCCGTAGGCGAATACGCGAATACGCGAATACGCCGTAGGAGGACTCGCCCCCTCCCTCCGTACGGACCCCTTAGGGGGACTAAGGGGTAGCAGCCCCGCCATCCGATCCTAGGATTCATAAAGGCAGGGATCCTAGGCAGGAGGGTCTTATGAATCCTAAGGGGGCCCTCCTTTTCCCCTGCCGAATACCCTCTCCGCAGGCGAATACGCGAATACGACCCCTCCTACTTCAAGGGAGCCGAAGGAGCCGAAGGGAGAATACCCGTCCTTCGGGCTCCTTTATTAATCCGCCTCCGTACGGATTCCCCTCGAATACCCCTGCCTTTATGAATCCGTACGGATCGGCAGGATGGATTCCCGCCTACGGAGCCATAAAGGGAGAAGGAGGACGCCTAGGACCGAAGGAGCTAGGACCGTAGGACCCCAACCTTTTTTCCTTTATTAATTCTGTCCCCTTAATAATCTGCGAATTCGACGGAAATAATCCTACGCCCTCTTTTATTTGTTTTGTTTTTGTTTGTTTATCTTCTTTCCTTCGGTCCCCCCTTGCCCCTAGCCTAGGACCCCTCCCGAATTCTTCGGACCCCTACGGATCGGAGGGCTCTTATTAATCCTAGGACCGAAGGGATGAATCCTAGGAAAAAAGCCAACCTTTGTCCCTTATGAATCCTCCCCTGCCCTACCCCGAATTCGAGTCAACCCTTGTCCCTCCGTACGGACGCCTACGGAGCCCTGCCGAATTCGAGTCAACCTTTGTCGCCTAGGACGCCTTTGGCTTTTTTAACAAAGGGAGGGGTCCTACGGCCCCCTTAGTCCGAAGGCGAGGGGGGGGGGCAAGGGTTGGCTTTATGGACGAATTCGGCAGGGCTCCTAGGCGTCCTAGGAGTCCGAACGGATTCATAAGACAGACAAAGGTTGACTGTCCTGCCGATCCTAGGCAGGATGGAGGGCAAGGGCTGGGGTTCTTAGAAGGGAAAGTGGGGGAATACGTGATTCCTAAGTTGCCACTCGCTAATCATAAGGGAGGGTGCGTAGCCGGCGTAGCGGGCTAAACTCCCCTAGCCCTCCTAGGTGCGCCGAACCTAGGATTAATAAAGGAGCGAAGGGGTCCGTAGGCGTCCGTACGGCGTCCGTACGGGGGGGGGGTAGGTAGAGACAAGGATTCATAAGTAGCCAATTTTTAACTAATGACTATTGAGAAGCTGTGTCAATCCAAACTAAGAAATCTGGAGAAGAAACAGCTTCAACTACGAT
>JAGGAU010008650.1:0-13226 GCA_017657275.1 Termitomyces sp. T108 | reverse complement strand
AGGCAAGACCTGGTGACAGCCTCTCTGGCAGGCAACACAATGTCAGGTGTATTGCTGGATATTGTCAGGGGACTCCTACTCTCCTTTCTCTACTTAATTGCTGTTACCTCTCTCTATTTTCCTTGTCCAGCCCTATCTATTGGTCTTACCTGGCTTCTTGGTCATGATACAGACAAGTGTGGCCTGTCCAGCAATGTTGCTTGTGTAACTTGGTATTCAAAGTCAAATTATCTAAGAAAGGCTGAATGGAATAAGCCTAGGAACTGTCAACAACTGTAGACAAATGGCTTACCTTGAGAAAACACCACCTATGATTATGAGTTGGTAATCCTGATTCTATGACAGACACAACAGAGAGTAAGCCTCGGATGCATGTTGGGTAACAGGAAGCAACTTTGTTGATTTTATTTATAATGAAGTTGTGGTCAATGAACCAAAGAGTATAATGATATAGTAGAGGGACTTGCAGCCTCAGATGTGTGTTGGATGACAAGAAGCAACTGAGGCTGGAATATGAAGTCCAATGCACAATATCCATGAAGCACACAAATGCGAGCCATTTCGGGTCAACACGGCTCAAATGGGCTTGGCCCTGAAGCCAGACCAGACACATCACTTCTGTATCCAGATCTTATCATTCTACAGATCAAGGCCAACATCCAGTCACAGCAAGCCAACCAAAGACTCCGATGTACAATATCATGCATACGGGACACGTATGATTATCCGGCTCCATTGAACATGGAGTTATTCATGTTTGTACAAACTTACTCGATTCTGATATAATACTTACTAGGAACCAAGCATAGCATATTTCATTGCGTTCCCAGTGCCACCAACCTACTCTTTGCTATCAGTCCTAAGTCACTGATTGTCCTTTGTAACTCGGCAATAAATCTTTGTCAATTCCCTTGATATCACCAACAGAGGCGTGGTAAGGTTTTAGTTCGTCTCTCACACCTCAACAAATGCTATGAAGCAAGGTATCTGAGCCCATGGTGTATCACTCTTGTAAATGGAAGGTCTCGTCAGGTGATCGCAGAAGAGATAGAAGATAAACTTGGTTTTGCCCACAGGTGGAGCTGGGTTGACACCAGGTCTTCCTTTCCGCTCATTTGCGCTTAGGTTTGATAAGTTCTTTGTCTCCCCAGTTCGCGGATCTGATATGAACTGTAAGTGCAGCAATATGTCACAGCAGCCTATCAATTCCGGCGCTTTGTCGACGAGTTCGGAATACAATGAAAGGGATGTGCCTCTGATCATAACTTGGCGAGTTGAGGTTCCAATGTCGACATGAGCATGGGGGAGTGCTCAAAAATGACAGACAAAAATCGTGTGAGCGACAAATTCGGACTCGGAACATTATGTGAAACTGTCAAGAACGCTGGGAGCTCGAAACCAGACATGGCAGTATGGCAGCGATAGTGTTGCGGCATTTTGACTCGGCATGGCAAAGGTACCGTGATAAAGTTACCAACTTGATAACCTCCAGAGTCTGTTTGCTACTATGCATATCCTCCATGGCCACTCGATCGACTATTCTTCGCTGGAGAATCATTTCTACCGGGAACATCGCAGCATGTTTCACCAAAGTTTGTGTTTCTAAGCTGAAAACGTGACATAATTTTACAACCTCAGGATCTCCTCGTTGACCCAAAGACGTGAGCGCTGAAATATTTTTCTGAATTTCCCTCACCTTCTTTTTCACAATACAAAAGTCGTGATGTCCATGACGTGATACACAGGGTGGCGGCAGTCGGTTCACAATCTGTCGAGAAGGCTCAAGAGTTTATCGATACCATTGCTGGTGGAGACAAGTCCATCAGAGCCTATGGAACCTATAGTCAAGTATATGCAGATAAGGAATGATTAACTTTTTGATTTTATGCCTTGGATAGTCAACTTAATCCCGCATGGAGGACGTGGATGTCATCTACATCGGTCTAACTGATTGCTATCTCATCGCAGGAACAGGACCCAGGAAGCTCCTGAGAAAACTTGTCCGGAAAATTCCCAAAATTCTGAATAGAGCGTTCTCTCCTTGTCAGCGGTTGGACTTACCTAGAGAGAGGTTGTCGAGGTGTCTCTGGAGAGACAAGTCTCACCTGCCCTCTTCTCTCTAGGACACTCTGACTCTCATATTGGTTGCGCAAAAACTGGCGTTTTAACTTAACAAATCCACTATCTTTAGGGCCTCACATCAGAACCCGGGAAGCTCCTGAGAAAACTTGTCCGGAAAATAGCGGATTTGAGGGGAAAATTTTGCTAAATCTAAGTCCTGATTTTGCGGATTTGAGGCCTCCAGAAAGCAATCTTAGTCTGTAATATTGCGGATCTGAGGCCTACCAGGGCCAAAATTCTGAGTATTCGGGAAGTTCAATGCAGTTACTTAAGGCAGTTTGAATCCTTAAATTGAAAGTGTATGACAGGTTTCGATGTAAATTTATGTATTGAGTTGCTACACAGATGATAGTTCATTGTTCAAGATCTCAATCCTGAGCTGAAGAAGCAAGAACAGAAGAAGGTCCAACAGTTGCGCTGGCAGACAACAGCACAAGAAATCAACCAGGTCTTGTGAAGTGCTTCCAGCCGTCTCTCTGAGTCACCACTACCACATCTAAGCCAGAAGAACGTGACCACTCTTCACCCACTAATACATGGATCGTATGTTATCATGTGCACACAACAGCGCGCCTACATCGGACAGGTTCTTGATATGTATAAGAAGAGTGAGAGTTCAAGATACGGCTCTGTTGATAGCTCGACTATGCTCAACAGACTGTCCTGGTTGTCCCTTCGCTGTCATGACCGCCACAACCGCCGGCCCCGCCAAACCACTGCCGGTACCCAACCCTGGCCCCAGGCCTGGCACGCCCAAAACCATCAGGCCAACTCTCCAAAGCCCCGGACCTGGACCGTTGCCACCAAGACCGGCCATCAGCGGCCATTGACCCCCATCACCACCCACGCACGCCACATCAACACCACCCAGCAATCCCTGACCGCCCATGCCACCATCAGCGCCGACCCTGGCAATCCCCAGCGCATCACCGCCCGTCAACGCCACATCACTGCCAACCCCAGCAATCCCCAACACTCTCCCGTCCAAACTAGGCAACCCCGTGCGCCCCGCATCAACGCATCACACCGGCCTGAATCCTGCACCCTACACCCCTCTTCGGCTGACTCCTCGCCTCCCCACATCGTCCATACCTCCAGTGCTCCCAAAGCAACGCCACTCCTTTGTGAGATTCCTTTACGCCACCGACATCCGCTGCGTCCTTGCATGGTCCCCGGGCTTCAGCAAGAGCCCCGGCATGCCTTGCACGAACCCCGGGCTCCAGCAAGGACCCCTGCCCCGCAACTTGCCATGGAGCCCGGACCCAAGCCCCGGAGCACGCCCGCCCCCCGTATATAAGCCGTAGTGTATTATCTGGTACAGTAGTGTTGATATTGCCATTCCCCAGTCTCTAGTTTGTCAGTTATCATTCCCAGCCTATTTCCATTTATTACATCTCTGTTCTTTCTGTCTCATACTCGACTTGACTCGTTCTCCTTATCTTATCTCTCATCTTGTCTCGCTTCAATTCATCTGCTTTCATCTCCGGTTTCCTTCTATCTCTAAGTTCTCCTTCCACCTCTTCCTCCCTAAGTTTCTCTCCTTCTTCTCCTTCTCTCTTCTTTGTCTCACCTCTTGTCTACTCTCTCCTCAAGTCTCAACTCTATCGCTCTTCCCCGCCTCTCTCCAGCCCCAGGACCTAGTGAGCCCTGCGCCTGAGCCCCGGCCCCCCATATACTTGTGTCTGGGACTTACACCAAGCCCCGGAGCTCGTCCCCAGACCCTGGAGTTTCCCCCGCAGTCTCCTGGACTGTCCCTGACCCCCCATCTTCACCTTCGTCCCCTCAGCCCCGGTCCGTACTGCCGCGCCTGCCCTTTGGTTGAGCATGTAGACTTTGTGCGTGCCAAGTAAGGATTCGCCCAGTGGTCTGAGCCCCCATGGTCAGCGGAACCTGACATTCACGTCCATCTTCCACTCATGGTGGTGAGCTATTTTTCTTACTACTATTCAAAACAGCTCACAGATTTCTTAGGATATGGGTTCCACCAATTCAGATGAAGAGAGTGATGCAGATACCACAGGTCCCGACTTCACATGTGCCATAAACGGAAAGAAGTTCCATCTGCATACACATGCCCCTGTTGACAATGTCATCTTCAACATTGGACTCCATGCCCTCGTTGGTGATGATATTCTTCAAAAGTCTTTGACACCTCTTGCTGCATCATGGTGGAATAACTTGCAGTCTGCAAAGCTGAAACCTATTCTTGCAAAGGTACCTGTTCTCAAAATTCGAATTTCAGGCAGTAAGCCATCTAAATAGAACACATGTTGATGTATATAGCTGTAGCTTGGTGCATAAATCTCTATGAATGTACTGTTATGCGAATGGTCTAACAAAAGACAAAAGAAAAAAAAAAGGAGAAAAAAAGAGATTTTTCCTTTTTTGGACATATGTTGTCTGTTATTGCGGATTTGAGGCCAGAATTTTGGGAATTTTCCGGACAAGTTTTCTCGGGAGTTTCCCGGGTCCTCTCACATCTGCAATAATGGACAACATATGTCCAAAAAAGGAAAAATCTCTTTTTTTTCTCCTTTTTTTTTCTTTCATCTTTTTTTAGACCGTTTGCATAACAGTACATTCATAGAGATTTATACGCCAAGCTACAGCTATATACATCAACATGTATTCTATTTAGATGGCTTACTGCCTGGGATTCGAATTTTGAGAACAGGTACCTTTGCAAGAATAGGTTTCAGCTTTGCAGATTGCAAGATATTCCACCGTGACGCGGCAAGAGGTGTCTGTAACGGTAGACCACCTAAATGGACAGTGTACGGTCACACTTAGAGTCTCGCAGTAAGAACTGGTGTAAGTCCTTAGTATTGCAAAAAGCTACTCTACCAGAACACAAGTAATTCTATTTATACTACAGGTAGAATCAGGTGGGTAGATAATCAATAGAGAAGTTTTAAGGGGAGAACAATTAGGAGAATACATGATGTCACGCTTGCGCTACATACGCCCTCCAAGCCAAATACCAATACAGCTTCACAATTAGATAGATTTACGAGTAGACCAGAATAGAATGTGATGTATTGTATACTTTTGGTGGGACCCACAAACCACTCAGACGTCGTTAGGTTCCGGCTGCTCAGGCAATTCAGGAAAGTCCTCCAACTCACCCTCCACAGTTTCTTTGGCGTTGCCGGCCCCTGTGCCACGCAAGAGCGGATCGATTTCCATAGTTGACTCCTCGGCGGTCCCCTCTTCAACCGCTTTACCCTTCCCTTTAGTAGATATGGCATGACTCAGGACGCCATCATGATTGTTAAGCTTGGGGTGATCCAAAGTGAACCTTTTGTCTCAATGGCCACTCAGGGGACCAGGCATTGTAGAGTGGTTGGGATAGACCACACGAGTGTCTGAGTAGGTGCGCTTCTGGGGTAGGAGTTGTCCTAGGAGCTCGCATGCCTCAGCCTGTCAGGCATGAAATTGTTTATTCTTCTGAACCCACTGCCCTGTGGCTGCACGCCATGCTTGTACCGCGTCTTGAACGGCCTGCTGATCAACGTTGCCTTGTTTAGTAATGAATCTGAGTGTCTCTAAGACTTTCAGGCGTGGGTCAATGAAGGTTGACGGCAAGTATCCTTCCAGAAACGGTCTGTTCACCTTTTCCCATCCTTTCTGTTTTTCATCATAGGCCAACAATCTATACAGACATTCAGAGGCGGACTCGGCTAAGTTAAGAATTGTGGCAAAGGTATTATAACCCAGCGGCATTGGGCTGGTGGGTCTGCCCCACGTTTGTCAGGTCTCCAGGTTGAACGTGAGGATGAGTTTGATATGGAGGGGATGAGCACAGAAGTTTTGACCTGGGTTTTCAGAGTCACGGATGGTAACAATGCGGGTGGCCTGGTCCACAGAGAGGAAGGGGTGTTGATTCTTTTCACCACCATGGTGCTTCCTGGGGATGAATCAGGGAGCCATGTTGAAAGGGGATGGAAGTAGAGGAGTAGTGGCGCTATAAGGAACGCCAGGGAGGTCAGGTGAGACAAGCGTGCCCCACCCCTCCCTTTCTTCTGAGACCCATAGATGTCCTAAAAAGATCTGGGGGTCTCCCTGGGGAGGCTGTCCATTTCTGGCCTTGATCAATTCCTCAATCTTCTCATATCCAAGTGCTTTGAAGTATGGTCCCAAGATATTGAGGTCCTTTACTTGCTCATACGTCATTCACAATTTATCACCAGCCTTCTATAAGACCTCAAATACCGCATTAGTGCGTATCCCATGATGAGACACAATGCGCTCGGCTGCCCATTCCTGGGCCTCCAGCTCCACGATCTGCTCATTGAGTCAACCCGGGAACAGTCGGTCGTCATTAGGTCTGTGGATCCTCAGGAGAGCCACATGGAATATGTCATGAATTCCACAACGTTTCATGTTTTCCAAGATCTCAATTTTGAAGGAGCTGTTTCCAAAGTCCTCACTGATCCTGTATGGACCCTCAAACTTGGGGATCAGTTTACGTGGAAATCCCTTGGGGTAATTGAAGTTTTTGGTAGACACATATACCATATCTCCTGCTTCGAATGGAGCCATCTGTCTTCGCCTATTTGCGTTGCGTGTTTGTTTGATTCATGCGGCTAGTAGGCAGTCATGGGCTGCCATCAATACCAGCTTCAGTCGTTGGGCATACACTCTTACTCCTGGGAATTTGGTGGACTTTGCGTTATTCCAAATCATAGGTCTAGGAAGTCTTATGGAGTTTAGGAAGAAGGGTGAGTACCCTGTGCTCTCTGACCTGGCTGAGTTGATCGCGAATTCTATTGCAGGTAACTTAGCCACCCAGTCCTTATGCTTTGCTCCTACACACTGTCTGATCATTTGTACAATAGTTTGGTTAGCTCATTCTATAGAGCCGTCCGATTGTGGATGGTATGCTGAGGACATTCATAACTGAGTCCCAATCAAATTATGCAAGTGTGTCCAAAAAGTACTTGTAAAGTATGAATCCCTATCACTTACAATAGCCCTGGGTAATCCATGATGCTTGTATACTTCTGAGAAGATAAGTTCAGCCACCTGTTTTGCGGTATAGGTGGTTCTACTCGGTACCAAATGGACCATAGAGGTAAGTAAGTCAATAATGATGGTGATAGAATCATAAGACCCATCTCGGTCCTTTGATTCTGGCAAAGGACCCACAAAATCTACCCCAATAACTTCCCATGGGGAGGTTGGGACCTCCAGAGGCTGAAGTAGTCCATAAGGTTTCTGGTTAGAGTATTTGTTTCGATTACAGGTTGAGCATGTATTACAGTACTCCTGTACATTGTGAGCCATGGTTTTCTACCAGATGTGGTCATGCAGGTACAGTAGTGTCTTTTAAGGCCCCAAGTAAGCCAGTAGGGAGTGTGCTTCTGATATTACTATTTCTCTGGCACTCCGTCCTCATATTATGATCGCCGGTATGCACAACAACCTCTTTCCTTCAGACTTCAAGTAGATGATCTCGTCTTTCATCACCTCAAAATTCTTATATTCCTTTGGGCTCTTTAAAATCCCTTCAAATAGTTTATCTTCACTGTATCGTCCTTTGCAGGCCGCCATTAAGTCTATTGGGTCCTTGCCTGTTTTTAATAATTCTTCCAGTGTGAGGGGTGTTAGGTTTTCCATGTCTCTAAGCAGTTCCCTCAACCTTTCAGCCAACGCCTCATCTTTAGACCTTTCCTGCCGACAGGTGCTGCTCAGGCTTTCTGCTCTGGGAGTGTTATTCCCATGGTCATTAGGTAACAATATCTTCTTTTGTGCTGGCAGTCTGATGGTTAACTTAATTCTACCTCGTTCCTTTTCCTGGAGTTTTGGGGTTCTGCCTGCAGGCTCTGCCTGTTCCCCCTCCTTGTTTTGTTTCTCTGGTCCTATTGGAACAAAATGTGATGTCTTCCTGGGCCTGAGCACCCTTGATGTTCCAGGCTGCTCTGTCTCTGCAGGGTCCGCCACCTGTCGCTCAGATTGTCTTTCTCCTGGGGTCAATGGCCCTGTAGACTCCGTACTCTTCCTTCCTAGCCATGTGCTTCCGCCCTCCATGCCAACAAGCACCGGCATTGTAATCAAGTGCTGCCCCAGCACATCGTTGTCCACAACATCAAAGTAAGTGTATTCACCTCGCGATCTCACAGTACTTGGCTGATCATTGGAGTATAGACAGGACAGTGCATCCAAAAGAATGTTTTCCACTCCCGGGATGTAAACTACCTTGAAGTCAAACTCCGCAATCTTCTCCATCCAACGTGCCTGTTGACCTGATATATTTTTCTGTTCAAGGAGGTGGATCAACCCCTTGTGGTCGGTGAACCACTGGAATTGCACACCCTGTAGGATATCCCTGTGGCGTAACATAGTCTCAACCCCTGCCAACATCTCTATTTCGTGCACCGGATAGTTCTGCTGTGCTGCATTGAGCTTTGCTGAATAGAATGCCGCAACATCTGCTGTTCTCCAATTTGTCCCCTGGCTTACCATGCCAGCTATTCCAGTGACACAGCCATCCGTTACCATGTTTACAGGTGGCGCCTCGACTCCGTAGACTAGCGGTTTGCGGTGATGATCCTGACACCTCACTGCAAGGTACTTGATGTCCTCAAACACTCTCTGATGCGTGTATTCCCATTGGAAAGGCACCAAGTCCCCTGTCAGTGTATGCAAGATGCCCATTGGTATATGGACCCAATCAATGTCATCTGCCAAGTACCCCGCGGCACCCAGGAACCCACGTAATAAGTCTCGGTTGGTTGGCGTCTTCCAGTGAGCCAGCGCATCCACTTTATCTGGGTCCATCCGGATACCCCCTTCATCAATTACCCTGCCCAGGACCTTCATTTCTCGGCACAGGAAGTGAAGTTTATGTTCACTGAGGTAGAGCTTCTCCCTTTTTAATATGTCCAGCACTACCTTAACGTGTTCCACATGCTCTGCCAAGCTGTTTGAATAAATTATTATGTCATCAAGGTATACATCCATGAAGCTCCTGAGGTGGGCTGTGAACAAATAGTTCATCAATGCTTGGTAGGTAGCTGGGGCGTTACAATCCCCCTGTTGGATTACATGGCTGACAATAGTACCATCAGGTGTTGTCATTGCTGTCCTGCTGACATGGTCAGGTCTTATCCGTATCTGCTCGTAGGCGTCTTGCCCATCTATGATAGAGCGGTACCTCACACAAGCTGCTCTGTGCAGAATACCGTCCATGTCTGGCAGGGGTGATGACTTCTTGTGGGTGTTAGCATTGTGGGCCTGTAGATCACTCACGATCCGGAGGTGGGGTGGTTCCCCATCCTTGCTAGGTTTCTTCAAGAACATCATAGGAACTGCATTTCCAGCTGCCGCAACTTCCCATCGGCCAGTCCTGACATAGGCAGCCCTTTTAGCATCCCACTGGGGTTTCAGCACCTCTGGGCACCTCGATGGGCGCCATGGATAAATCTTTTCTGGATCAATTAGCGGTATCTCATGGTTGATGGCCCTGAGTGGCGATAAAGGAGTCTTTCCCGCTGCCTTACACAATGGAGCTGCATAACGGTGTAATTCCTCATGCGCTTGGGCTAGACTGCCCTCATAAAGGTCCATGGCCCTGGACGCCAGGCGTGCCACTGCTGCACTCTCCCTCAGGGGTTCCACTGAGTCTGACCCAATAATCACCCGGGCTGGGTTCAATCCAAAGGTCACCTTATGTTGGTAGATCCAGGGGGTCCCCAAAATTACATCATACCCTTGCAGTTTCATCACATCAAAGTATTGTGGCTCTGATATCTGTTGGTATTGTAGCCTGGCAGTAGCGCCATAGTTGATACAAGACCGAGACCCCTGCACTGCCAGCTGAACTGGAACAGGCTCACCCAGTTCCATTTTGTGCAGCTTCAACTGTTCCACTACAGCTGTAGACATGAAGTCCCCTAGTGACCCTGAGTCCAGAAGCGCGCACACCGGATGGCCGTCCAATTTTACTACAATAACCAGTGGCTTAGGTACATGTTGCCCGGCCTCTCTTTTATGGGCTTGATTCCTTTGTATAGCGGCATATGCGCCTCGTTCCACCTGTTGGCCATACAGGCTCAGCTCCTGGACGGTATTGGCAGAGTTCCCCTTACTTAGGTCATTCCACCAGTCAGGCCACAGGCACTCATGGTCTCCTTCCCACAGGTACCTATCTGGGCCTCGATTTTCCCTGTCCACACGCTTGGCGTACTATGTACAGAGATCAAATCGGGGGTTTTGGAGACAGCTTCCCTTGATCAGGGCGCTCATCTGCAAGACTATGTCATTGACCCGCCATTTGTCTCCCCTGTCCTGTTCTAACCAGAATCGCTGCCGGCCATATGGTGCATTCTCCAGGGCTGGTGAGCAGTATGGTGACCCCAGCTGCAATACTTTTGCGGCGTTCCAAGACCACACATCCCCGGTCAACATAGTGCTATATCAGGCCACAGGACCCATGGAGATCCCCAGGA
Source organism: Termitomyces sp. T108 (assembly GCA_017657275.1). Classification (NCBI taxonomy): domain Eukaryota; kingdom Fungi; phylum Basidiomycota; class Agaricomycetes; order Agaricales; family Lyophyllaceae; genus Termitomyces; species Termitomyces sp. T108. The sequence goes on along the minus strand of JAGGAU010008650.1, from coordinate 2,655 downwards.
TCTTATTGCATTCCTGTGCGTACCATCTTCCAGCCATGAATCCAGGCACCGCTACCTGTTCCACTGGTATCAACAGCTCTCTTTCCCAGAGTTGATCCCACAGGCACAATCTTTCCCCTGCAATTTCATATGAGAAGAATTGGTGGCCCTTGAACTGTAGTGCGTTGATGGGATCCCCAGGGTACGGTTGAGCCAACTCCAGCAGATGGTCAAGCTTTTGTGCTGGAGCTGATCCCAGGTTGCTTGGTCGGCCAAACCGTTGCTCCTCTTCCCAAACCTGATGGGCCTTTTCCTCAGGGTGTCTGATGTGGACGTTGCATGTATCATCTCCAAAGTCCATTGCCCCCATCTGGGGTATTGTCTCAGAGTAAGCTCCTTGTCTTTCCTCAGTACCCTTGCTTGATAACCAGCCCAGATCTTCCTCGTTATCTAACAATTCTGCCTCATCAATCATCTCCCATCGGGAAAACCCACCATCATTGCTCCCCTGTTCCTGGGTGCAGTATGACAGCATACCTATTGACAGCTCCTCAGTGATGTTTCCCAGTGCTTCCTCCTGAAGCCTCTCTGCCTCCCACAGGTCAACCTGCACACTGTATGATTTTAGGCCTGGTGGCTTTCCTTGACCAGAGGACGGTGCAGCATAGCCAGAGGGGCAGTTATGAGCCAAGTGGCCGGCCTCCCCACACTTGAAGCATTGGCCCTGAGCCCGATATTCTGCTTCTTCCTCTTTGGTGAGCCGTTTCTGCTCTCCTCGGCCCTTTGGTGGGCGAGGGGTCCCTTTCTTCCCATCTTTAACCTTGGTCTGTCTCACAGTGCCACCCTTGGCTGAGTACTGCAGCAATGTGTTTGTTGTCTTCCCCACGCCAGCAGGAGATTCACTCCTTCGATCCTTCTCATTCCGACGGTATCTCTTCCTACCATTTCTCCCCTCCCTGGGTTTTTTGCCGGTGGGACCCTGGTCATGGGTTCAGCTCTGATTAGCGCTGCTGCCACTGGCCGATCCCATTCCAACGTCGAGATCTATCAACTCAGCCATCTCAATGAATTCGGCTTTATGCACCACCCTCTCCCATCTGGAAGTCTCTGGGTTTAGCCCAGCACGATAGAGCTCCTTCTGGATGGAGGGATGCAAGCCGTTGAATAGTTTCACAACCTTTTCCTTATGGTTTGTAGATCCCACTATAGTGAATAGTTCTTGCAGCTCCCCGACATAGTCCCTCACGGTCATTTTTCCTTGCCGTAAGTTCTGCAGCCTATTACGCTGTTTATTGCGGTAGTTAATCGGAAAGCATTCATTGAACAGGCCCTTGAAGAACCTCTTCAAGGCCCACTCCTCTGGTGCACGCAATGCCTCCCTGGAGTAGTAGGTCCATGCTTTTTGGGTAAGGAATTCAGACACCACCAAGACCTGGTGTTCCTTTTCCACCAAGCCGTACCTCACATAAGAGGTGCAGTGCGTCATGAATTGAAGGAATGTCTGGAGATCCGGGGATCCATTGTATTTGGCGGGTGGCGTGGGTTGAATAAGGGACTTATTCTTTCCTATCTTCCTTTTAGCTAACTTTTTTGTCTTAGGTCTGGTTGTCCTCTTTTTTTTCTTGTCGTCTGTCGCTCAAGGATGGAGGGGAACTGTCATCCTCTGAGCTTGAGTCTGAGGATGAGGGGGATGTCACGTCTGATGATTCCAGCGATTCAGTGTCGCTATCTTCCCTAATACGCTCGAATGCACGCCCCAGAGCGCTGTTCTTAGTCACCTGGGACATTGGTCTCATTCTCTGGCCCTGCACGTCTTTTGTACGGCTTTCTTCCCGGCCCTCTCGGGCTCTGTCTGTGACCCTACTAATCATGTTCTGCAGCTCCAGTGAAATAGGTTCCGATCTGCACGCTTGGGCTGGCGTTTCACCTTTGCGTTCCTTTTTATTTCCCTCTGTAGTCTTTGAATGTCTTTCTCCAAAGCTTTCTTCTGACGCAGGTGCTCCCTGAGCTTGTCTTGGGTTGGGCCTTGTAGGGTCTCTTTTATCCTGACCTTTGGGCCGTCCTCAGTCTCCCTGTTATTGTTCAGATTCTCATAGCGAGAGTTAATAAGCTCTTGCTTTCCACTGTCATGTTTATGTTGACTTGCTCTAGGACCTCTGCTAGGTCTTCATCCTGGGTGCCTCCCCACCCTGGCCGGTCTCTATGCTCAGCTTGTGGGTTTCCCCGATGTTCTGGTACTTTGTTACTGATACTTTTTATTTCTACTGTTCTAGGAGCTAACAGGGTCTCTGCTATGCTATCTCCTTCCTCTGATGACGCATTGGCCTGTGTGCCATAGAACCGGGCGGGTAGGTAATCAATAGAGAAGTTTTAAGGGGAAAACGATTAGGAGAATACGTGATGTCACGCTTGCGCTACAGTGTCAAAGACTTTCAAACAATATCATCACCAACGAGGGCTGATACTTCCCACCTCGCAAATGACCACATAGAATGGCAGTTGGTACCTTGGGCTCCGCTAGTTGTTTCATGCGAGAAATATCGAGTTGGGAAATATCGAAGGCAAGTTGCAACGTTACCAATGCCTTTTTTCAAACTATCATAAATTTACATCGAAACCTGTCATACACTTTCAATTTAAGGATTCAAACTGCCTTAAGTAACTGCATTGAACTTC
>JAGGAU010008649.1:0-13235 GCA_017657275.1 Termitomyces sp. T108 | reverse complement strand
GGATTATCCTCTTCCATTAAAACATCTTGTGGAAATCCAGCAGATTGTAAAATAGCTCTTATACTAGACTCAAAGACCGTTGCTTTGAACTTCTCAGCCCAACTCCATTTCTTGACATTAGAGAAAACCTCCTGGCTAAACAAGACATACTTCTCGATAGCGAGATCAATAGGCATATGGAGTCGACCAAGCATCAATGCAATGACTCTGATACACCATTACTGAATAGTTAACTTTGTAGTGATGCCTTGTCACATACCCTCCTGTTCCAGCTCCACCAATTATATCAAAATATTCACAAGGTTTAGGCAGAGATTGAGCATTCTCAAGATACATAAGACGATGCATGACTTCTCGGAGAATGATCAGCTCAGATAGACCACGTACACCACCATCATCTGGATGATAATTCAGATAATATTAGTAATCGTGATTCACAAGAGCGTACCCAAGGATAATATCCTCAAACCGCGCTGTTTCTGGTCTGTCTTGATATTTTGCATTGGAGTGTCAGTTATCAAACTTGTTCGGGGAAGGAAGGCCTGCTTTCCCACCTCCATTGACTTATGACTTATGACAAAAGAATCGTTCTCACGCTTGGGCCTCTGTCACAGTAATTTACTACATTTGGAAGGGAAACTCTCAGGTAGGCCTAGATGATTTACCTTACCCATCATGTCTAGGCTGTTGTGAGCGCGCATCACAAAGAAGAGGACCAATTTATGCTTGTGAGGATCACAAAAAATATCAGAGACCTTTCATAGGAAATGACATAGGTTTCACAGAATCAATGCCAGGGAGTTGGAAAGAAGCACTCCTCGATTTGTTTCTTTGGATGGGACCTACCATCTTCGTTAGTTGGCGAGCTTGAACGACAACTCGTACCTCCCGCTCGTTGAGTGTTAACCTATGACTGCCACGCCAGCAAAATCACTGATCCACAACCTTGAATTACCCACCCGCACCCTGAACCGCACTCATAAGGTTCTCCGCCTTCGCACCAATCGAATGCAGTAAGACAAGTGACATCAATGACCCTCCCGCTCACACCCTCGATGCCGCCGGTCAGCTTCCTCTCTCCAGGTCACGCGCCTCCTATGCACAGTACGCACTGCACCTCCCCCATAATACATTCTCCCTTGCACCAGTCCCACGTGCCCGTGTATGTGCCGCACGTGTATTCTTCCCGTCCACTCCACCCCCCCCATGCACACCACCACAGTGATTCGGTATAACACCCCCACATGTTTCTTTGCCTTGCCTCTCGAGCACAACCTCGGCCTTCGCGAACTTCCCGCCCAGTGCGTTCTGGGGCCACTCATGGCCAGTCCGCCATCCGCGAACCCGCTGATCAACTCGCGTTGGGCTCGCCTGTTCATGAGCACCATGCATGTCGGTGGTCGAGGGTGCGGGTGCGGAGACAACGTGAGGGGGGAATTCAGGATGGTGATTATGGGAAGGAGGAGAAGGAGTGGGTGGGAAGCTCGAGGTGTTGTACGGTTCAATCGGGATCGAGAGGAAAGTAGATTGTGGAGCATGACCTTGAATCACGCAGGTGGAAAACGGTGTGTGCGCACGCACAGAGAAACACATGGGCGGGAGCGGGACAGTGAGGTGCACACTGATATGGAGTTCGATTCATCGTTGCAACAGGAGCAGAAGCAAAGAGAAGTGCACTACACACATGACCACAGGTACCTCTCACAGGTGTCGTGCATTTGGATTCACATCGTTGTCTCTACAATGGGAGGAGTGTGTGAGTAGGGACTGAGATTCCATCCAATACCTACAGTCTCCGAAAATTAGGAAGAAAGTGTCAAGGTATTTCTTTTGTACTCCAATGGAATCGAATCCGCCAGTGTTTGATGTCTGTGTCCAAGACCAGCGCTCTGATGAGGATGGAAAATCTTGAGTCAGGATATCCATCCCAGCCACGACAAAAGTGATTGGAAGAGTGAGTAATTTCAATTGCTCTTTTCAGAGAGTAATGATTTCTTTCAAGGCAAGATACGTCGCTTTGTCATTGTCATGGGAACACCACAGCTGCTTTATGGCCATATTGGCTTCATCAATCACGACGAAAAGCCCATTGTCCTGAATTGAGTCGAGAAACAAGGGTTATATCTCTTCAGGGACCTTCAAAATGCTTTCATGTACATACGTAGAAGACTCCCATTCGAGGGCATAGAAAAGATTACTGAAGACATATTCGTATTCATGCAGGCAGCGATAGTGCAACTGTCCAAGAAGCCAACGACATGTCTTGAGTCGTTCATTCGCCATTGCTGTCTTTAGGAAGTCCCTAAAAACGAATAGGTGGGCGAGGAGGACTACCATAAATCAACGTTTGAACAATCTCTCGGTTTTTATCCAGAGTCATTTGAAACTCGAAACTTAAGAGTAAGCGTCCGTACCACATCATATTCATAGATAAGGACATGTCCAATGTTCCGGCCTCCATGATGTCCATGTGGGCAGAAGCGATTAGTATGTCAGCATTTGTCTGCTAGGTGAACACAACTTACTCACGTATCTATCCACGATGCCTTCTGATGCCTTCTGATGCCGACATGGGCGCCGTAGAAACGGAAGATGCTGGGTGAGTTGAACGTCAATTGAAGTCGCACACGGTCAGAGGCCATGCGGCTTGTGTGATGACATCATGGACACGAGAAGACTGCGCAAAGTCGCTGCAATCGCTGTCGCACGCGACCTCGGCATACGCTGTGGCGTGGACGTCGCCGCTGTCGAATGAGCTGCTGTAGGTCTCTGCGGCGCTTGAGGACGATCTGGGCGTTGTCGTAGGTGAGGTGGATATGAATACTAACACTCCAGAATAACAAGACTGATAAAGGCATCGAAGAATGTGAAATCGTCCCACCGCGGCTCGGCGTCGACGAACTCGCTCTCGTCTGGTTTGTCGTCAACCCACATGCACTCGATACACGCGCCCGCGTCATTGAAGCTCGGGCAGCGGTACCGCGCGCTAATGGAGTGCGGATGAGTCTAGGCCCAAGTCTGCAAATCAGCGCTCGAGGCCTTGCACGACGGCGAGCATGATTTCTGTTCACCTTGGGGATACACTGACACTCGCTATCTAGAATATGGATGGGGGCCAGCATACACCCGCGCTCATCCTCGCGCACGCTTCATAGATGTAATACACCCCCCCCCCACGCCCCGACCCGCAGCCGTTTCCCGCGCAACCACGCGTTCTGCCGTGACGAGATTCGAGTCCCCGCGGTACGCTGTGGCTGAGCCAAAGACGCCAGAGCGCAGCCCCAGGGAGGCGAACTTGTTGGGATGGCGGGTCGAATGTGAGCGCCAGTGGGGGACGGCTTGTTGGTGAGCTTGAAGGGGCTGTTTGGTGACAGCTCGCCTCGTTCCCGAGGGTCGAGTGAGGGTGGCAGAGGACGCGAGCGGGGCAAAGGACGGCAAGGAACTCGAAGGCTCTTGGGAAATTGAAAAAGACGAGATTGTGTGCGCGCCGGAGGGATACCTCGATGAGGAGCGCGGCGAGTGCGGGCACCGTGAAAGACAAGGGAGAGTCAAATAAAATATAATATATGAACATCGAGTGCTTTTGGCATTGAAAGCACGGACGAACATCTCCATCTATCACAACAGTCAACAACTAAGCCTCTGTCACGAGAGGATAAGGAATGAGGATGATAGCGCAATCTGGACCGCTACTTGTAGCGGTCCCCGTGTATATTCAGACTAGATCATGTGGCTGAAACGCTAAGGGCTACCCTACTGAATGTAAGTATACAGTATTAATACAGGGTGAGGTGGGTGGGTGCGAAAGAAAAAGATTGACAAGACGAGGTGAAATCTAATGTACAATGGTGGGGTGAGTGCCTTTGTCGTAGCGATGACGAACTAGGCCTACATTAGACAAACGGACTCTTGTGGCGGCTACAGCCTACGATACAGAACGAGTCCGAATAGTCTGGGGTGAGAGATGAGAGTCAGTCATCGTGTGGTGGCTGACATGACTTACCGTGCAGAGTGTAATAAAGATAGAAGGAACACAAGGATTTTAATAAAATATTTTTAACTAATGCGACTCTGCACGGAAAACTATGTCAGATAGGGTATGGTGAGTGCGCTCACCTGTGCAAAGGCGACTGAAGGTGAGAGTGCTCGAAAATGGATCGGCACGGATAGACGTGAAACCTGTGGAACCCTACTGTCCTCGGCACAGCTTCTGCCAAACTATGGCGCCATGCCGTGGACGGCCCAAGGCCACACGTGGGGAGCACAGGCGGTGACGACAGAGGTGATGAGTGCACAGAGGCCTTCGAAAAAGCTCCTTTCCCTTGGAACCCGCTTTTACGCCGATCAACCATCAAATAACTTGTGGCTAAGCCCTTGAATCGAACTTTGCACTCAGTATACATAGACCCACAAATAGAGCATGGAAGATGCTAATGCCAAAGTCTTTGACCATACAGCTGCAGCCAGGCTTCTTTCCCAACTATGTCCCGATTCCATCAAGGTCGACACTTCTGTTGAAGTGAGACTTGGCTCACCCGAGTCGTTTGCATTTCTACTGTACAGAAGTGAACAGCTCTCTCGTCAAGTCGAAGAAGCAATAGCTACCAGGAATTTCGATGAAATTTGGGAGAAATGTCTACGTAAGTGCCTATCTATCTTGTCTCTATCATTGATTGAAGGCAATATCTAAATACAGATCTTGCACGCCCTCGAGAGTCTCGCAAGTCTTTGCAGCGCGGCAACCAAGTGCCTATCATCCTGAGACAAATTTCTGAAAACCTCAAGCGGTTAGTGAACGGTGCTATTAGCTCGCCTCTTTGGACTTTGGAGGCTACCAACATACCCGACGTGGTCAAACTTGATCTGACATCATTATATGAGAGACGCGGTCCACCCTCGATGCTTCTTCACAATCTAGGTTGTTTTGGAGAAGATCCTATACTGAAATCACGCTTGCATCATCTCTATTCGAAAAACCAAGATACGTGTGTAGAATCTCAACATCGAGGAGTTCAATGCTAATTTTGCAAACCTCAGATTCCTTGTTAATTCATCGGGCACCGGAAAGACCCGGTTGCTGATTGAAGGCCTTTTACAAAATTGGGGCTTCTATTTTACAGCCCATGCAGATAATATGGAAGCCGGAACGTTGGACGCGACCCTCGAATACGGGTTTCTGTATGAATACGAAATGTTACGGACGCTTCCTCAGGCATCCGAATTGAGCTTTAGCATGGCTTTGGACAAAAATCGAGAAATCGTTCAACGTCGATTTACAATAGTCCTCCTCGCCCATCTACTTGTTTTCAGAGATTTCTTGAAAACGGCTATTGAGGAATGCGGAATAGTCAATGACTTGATCCATAGACGTCGCTGGCTTCTTGCACAGTTGTGTAATTGCTATCTGCATGAAGATCAAGATGTCTTCTGTAGCCTTCTCTACATGCTTGAATGGGAGTCATCTACCTACTTGCATGAAAGCCTTACTAAGGTATGTGAAGAGATCAAACCTTTGCTTCCTGGATCAATCCGGGCGAATGGACTTTTCATTGTCATTGATGAAGCCAATGTGGCCATCAAACAGTTGTGGTGTTCGCATGAAAATGACAAAACGGCCTATCCTGCCCTCAAGGAAATTATCGGTCTTTGGAAAGAGCGGTTGACTCTCCTGGAAGTTCCTGTGACTTTGATTGTTGCTGGGACGGAAATTCCTATGAATTACTTTCCATCCTCATCAGCGTCCTGGTCTTCCTGGAGGTGGACGTCAAACACAGGCTCCTTTGATTCCATAGAAGTGCAAAAGAAATATGTTAGCTCTTTCCTTCCTAATCAATTTTTGAAGACTCCGAGTGGTCAAGCATTAACCAAGCGTGTATGGAAATGGTGCAGACCGAGGTAGGCTTTTTTTCCCGCTCTTTGACGTAACTCTGCTCATAAGCTCTTAGACATCGCCTAACGGCTTCCTTCATCGCTATGTTGCTTCGAGATCGATTGGCCCATCCTCACGCTGTTCTGAATCGTTATATCAAGAGATTGACCACATATGAAACACATGAAGCGGATGAATTTACCACCATCGAGGGACCCTCCGATGTTTCACCCTACTTCAACGGTATTGGCAGCCTCGTTGCAGGTATGAGCTACGTAGTATCAAGTTAAACCTTTCGTTGATTGCTTCAATCGCTGTTTCCAGCAACCCCGCGGGTACGGTTTACCGTTCATCAAGTCATATTCGATTACATCCTCACAGGGAAACACCCGGCATATTTCAATGTCGGGAAGATCGAGCTGGTAACATCCGGGGTTGGCCAGTTCATCGATAATGACATGCAAGTTATATCTTTGGACCAACCTGGGCCTATTGTTGCGGCTGCGATGTGGCTTTCGGATGACTATGGCTGGGGAGATGATCAACGTTCTTTGACATCTTTCAAAGATTTCTGTTCATATTTTCACGATTGCTGGCCAGATGGGGATACATACAGCGCTCAAAGTTATATCGCCCTCTACCTTGCGCATGTTTTTGCCAATAGCCGCATGCTGAATGAGGTCTTCAGTATACCTTCTCCTCCTGCCTGGATGGCAGATACCTCACAATCCGCAAATCTCGTCATGTTGCAGAAGGATCAGGAAGGCGCCTTTCGTGAATTGGTTCTGGGATCAAAGGATCTACTCCCGGATGCTCCTCCCCTTGGTTTTGTAGCCTCCACTACAGAAGACGTTTTTGCGTGGTTGAATCACGAACGCTTCGGTGCATTCTGTCTTTGCCCTTCACATTGCGGGGCGGAGCTGATCTTTGTTTTGAAAACCAATGATAACTACTTCTGGGTGCTTCTCCGTACCACTGGGCGACGCGCACAGACCTCATCCGAGATAGATCTTGACCACGAATTCGAACAGCTTACAGGAAAGGGTCTTTTTTCAGATACTGTATGCATTTTGCTTCTTTTTCTCCATGTTCACTGATCGACTACATGTAGGATCCTCAACCCTTGTCAAGTCGTCTTTCAGATGCTTTCAATTCTCTTCCGAACTCGTTTAGTGTTCATGGTGGTCTTCATGTGCTTCGCGTTTTGGCGTCATTTCCAAGCGAGCCAGACTTGACCTGTGATGTTTCTCAAAGGATCAACGCTCTGCCTGTAGCTACGCTGAATGTGAAGACATTTGAATCTATCACCGAGTCTATTGCTCGAGAGGATCTTATCGAGAATATGTTGTCAAGCATGCAAGATAGAAGGTCACAGTTCACGGACGCGATGTTCAACTCACTAAACCTTCCGCAATCAAAGAATGATGTCTGAAAGAGTCCCTCGCCGAAATCTATCAAGACCGACTCTAGATCTTAGGTATATCCACCTCAAACACGGTCCAAAAAATCAGATAAAAAAAGACTTCACCTCTGACAAACAACACGAACATGCTTAACAAGTAGAACACTGCAAGATGTCACATCAACTCCCCAAACTGTAATACCTCTGACTCTCGTCTCGGGATGGCGAGAGAGCTCCCCCATCACCTCGTCTGGCACAAAGAGCTTCAAGCTCTCCGTATCCAAGGGTGAGGTAGTGTAGATGCAGAATCGATGTCTCTCAAACATCCGCCTACCCTCCATCGCAGCCCCCGGGAACATAAGGTTGTCACGTCCAGGTACGCGTACCACGGACTGGCCTATAGTCGTCATGTGTGTTCGGCTACGTACTGTAATATAACTTCTTTGTTTGCCACACTTCAGTTCATTCCACATTGACATGCGCAAAACTGAGGTGTGTAAACTTCAATGTCAACTACTTGTACCTTTCCCTGTATTACCTTACCTGGTGTACATTGGCTGGTTCGTTCCATATTGACGTGCGCGAACATGAGTATATATTATGTGTATCTAGTCTAATCTACGATTGCACTGTGCCGACACTTATCGTTCTTTTCATAAATGTATCTCCCAATAATGAAAAATTGTTGTTTGTAGGTAGATTTTGACTTTAATTGCATTACATGGTGTTTAGTGTTGTAGAATCAACTATTTCTTCATGTATATATTATCGATTTGTCTGAAAGATGAAGGTTGTGCTCGTTGTCCAAGCAGAATTCGTCAAAAGGTTCGAGAGGGAGATGTGTTGTTTAAACACAAATTGACATGTGAATTTTGGTTTTGTCTTGAGTAACTTAAGAAATTTGTGCTCGAAAGTGAATAACCACCACCACATTTCTCCAACAAAAGTATTTAATGGAAAGTCGATGTGAAGAAAAGGAAGTTGGAGAATGTAATCAAGAGTTACTTCCGTTCATTCCATTCATGCCATTGGGTTGACCGTTACTTCCATTTCCACCATTACCCCCAGTCCCGCCATTCCCGCCATAACCACCATTCCCAGACCCATTACCACCATTACCGCCATTCCCGCCATTCCCGCCATTCCCGCCCCAACTTCCATTGCCACCGTTTCCACCGTTTCCACCGTTTCCGCCATTTTCACCCCAACTTTCATTTCCGCTGTTTCCACCGTTTCCACCATTGCCGCCATTACCGCCGTTCCCGCCATACTTACCGCCTCCACCATTTCCACCATTACCGCCATTACCGCCATTGTCTCCATTGCCACCGCTGGAACCCCACCACCAACCACCGTTGCTCCACCCACCGTTTCCACCATTCCCACCATTCCCACCATTTCCCCCATTGCCGCCATTGCCGCCATAGGAAGGACGATTATTCCAACGCGACCATGAGTTCCAACGAGAGGGCGAATACTGCCAGCCTCTATTGTAACCGGAATTCCAGTAACTTCTCTTTAAGAAGAATATCAGATAATCTTTGTATCCTGAAACGGACTAGACGGACCTCTGTAAGCTCGCTCCTCTGTGAGTTGATGGGAACTGCTGACACTGCGGGAGTGACAAACGCGACCTGGCCAAGGATTGCGCACAAACTGAAGATGGAGCTTCTCATTTGAGTAGGGGGTGGTAACGAATAGAATTAGAGTCAGAACAAAGATCCGATATCAAGAAAGCTGTCGAGACTGGTGTACTCTTGAATAACATCGGTAACCATTTCAGCCTTTATATACTATGACGTGACCCACTCTAGGGTCGTTGAGGCAGAAGGCGATGAACAAGTTCACGATCATACTTAGCATGTGATATTTGTCCAGGAGTCACTTGTAAGAAGAAAATCAGACTGCGCCACACAACCAAGGAGTTAGGAGTGAATAGGGGACGCTTGGCGGAAAACCTTGACTTGATTACCTGTGATAGTGAGGTATAGGAGCGCTAGATTTGAGACCATAGAACACGCGAAACATAACCCCTGTTCTCCTGGATATATCCTAGGTATATGCATTTATGTTTGCACGGGTATACGATTCTGATAATGAAGCCAAAAACAGCAAAGAAAACAGTTGAAAGTCAAATTTATGTCCGTAGTCCTTCGCATTTCTGATAGCAGACGGGACAGCCTTGTCTGAGTCTCGATCGAGCTATCGATTCACTGGATTTAGAGCATCATCATGATCAGTTGCTTGGATCTCAATAACAGAATGGAGAAGTCACTGACAATGCGATCTTTCCGCTGAGTCCCATGGCACCGTTACTTATACCTACAACACGGAGAGCAGGATCGGGTTGATAAGGTAAATCGTCACCTCCTGCGGCACAGTGTACATGTACCACATGGCGGCATAAGAACAAAAGGAGAAGTGACTGTGGATTTCCTTGCAGAGAATGCGAACAAATCGGACAAGATCTCTTTGCTGCCGCGATGACTATGATTTGAATGACTTCGAGAAAGAAATGTCAGCAAAGCTTACCACTCAGGAAAAATCCATGTGTCTGGTTCTTTTGTAGCTGGAGCGATAAATCTGAGCTGTCACTGTTCATGATCGCCTGACAACCTTCGAGCAAAGATATCTGAAGATGAAAATCCTGAAGAATCTTGATCAACGCCTCTTTTAAACCCGGTATCTCCAACCCGTTCTTAATACGTCGAATAAGCCTAATCGGACTGATCTCGACTCCCACATTCTCTAAAAGACCACGAATGAAAACTTAGAGATTGACGTTAGATTGTTCTCAAATAACACAAACCCGCCACTTACTTGGTCTTGTCTCCGAATACTTAAGAAGGTCTTCCCATAAATCGTCATCACCCTGCTCTTTTGCAAACTCGATAGCCTGGTAAAATAAATTCAACGATGAACTCATTTAACGAAGGAGCTAGACTTACCCGATGGACATCACCAAGTCGTTCGATGATTAGCATCAGTGCCTTCTTATTATTTCCCATCCTTCCTAACAGAAAGACCATTTCCGGTACCAAGTCTCTTTCCTGACACACGTTGTAGGTCTACGGAGGGATAAATCGGGTTTCAATTCAAAAAGGATAATGATACTACACCATCTCAAGGTTATAGTAATTACTTGCACGCAAGAAATCGATTAACCGCGCCGTGGCATATTCCGCATAGAGCTTCACCTGCATACCCAATCAGTAATAGGTGTTAGGGCCAAGATAACGCTGCAAGCCTGTAGGTCTGCAAAGTCCGAGACCAGATTCGCGTCCTTCTCCATCACTATTGCATCGAGATAGAGGAAGAGGTAGTATGGACTACTCTCGAGTTGTTGTACAACACGCCCAATCTGAAAAAATATAAGAAGGGACATACATGCATTGTGATTACAAGAACTTACAGGGATTGAGTGGATGTTGTTGACAAGAAGTGTAATTGCGTCGCTTTGTTTGTCGTCGAGTGTTTGAACATCTTGCTTGCGTTGTTTCCTGAGCTCGTCATCAAATTGTACAAGGAGCAGAACTTGATCTTTCACGTCGGTGAACAAATTGTATTCTCGAATGAGGTCAAAGACATTTGGTCTTCGCAGCCTTAGGAAGTACGGGAGGGCTTTGCCAGGCTGACGATTTGCAGTGTACCTGTACGATCGAAAATCGTCGGGTAAACAACGAATACATTAAAGATGCGTACAATTCTGCCAGACATTCCATCAGAAGCTTACAGCTTGGGGTTGAAGATATTGTCGATGAGGTGGTGGCTGTCTTCTCCAGCTCTGAACGAACAGCAACAATGACAGCATCAATATTATAGATCTCTCTCGGCCACTCTTTGATCGTTTTTAGCAGAGTCTATTATTCCATGATCGATGCAAGTGTTGGTTGATTATGAAAAAATAACCGTACCTCTTGATCATGTGTCAGGAAGTGTGCGAGCATCATCTCATACACAACATGGTCCAAACACGGAGTTTCAGTTGGGACATAAGGTATGATGGCCTGAAGAAACAACAGTAAGTAAACAAACGGATAAAAGATTGCGATGAACAATCACATGAAGCTGATGCTTTTCTGCAAAGATGAAAATCCAATCCTCCCAGCGTTTCGATTCCTGACCGCACACCTTTGGAGCAAGTTGTGCGGCCTTCATAAAATCGCCTGGTATCATGTATTCGCAAAATTGGATCTAAACAGGGCCATGGAACTCACCCTCGCTGACGAGATGGTCAATATATCGTTTCCCAATCTCAGTTACACTCAAAGATGCCTGTTGAGCGACGTCAGGCGTCTCAGCCTCAATGATTTCCATGTCGTGCAACGCTTCTTCATATCGACTTCGTTCAACGAGCCATGCTACGTGATCTATCCGATCTCTTGGTTTGACAAGAACGAGGTCTCTGGGACTCATAACAACATAAGACCGCCCTTCGTCTGAAATAGCATCGCTGCCAAGAACATCACAAAGAATGTAATCATTACATCCCCATAGATGATAATCCGTGATACTCAGAGCATCAGCTGCGAGCTCCTCGCCCGCGCGTGATATAATACGAAGTTCAGGACGCTCAGCAGCTTTCCGCGCCTGCTTGGCACGGTCGTCCGTTTTTTCATCGGAAAAAGTATCCGGAGGGCTGTAAGCGACAATGAGGAATGACGTTAGCGAGGGCAAAGATGGAGTCGAAGAGACGACAGAGGCAGAGTCACTGGCGAGGACTAAGGCCTGTGATGTGGACGTTGTCGACGTCGGGGTTGGATGTGGTATGACACCGGCTATCATACAATCAAGTTGGAAGACGGCGGTGATTTCGACGATGAATGGAGGCAGAGTTACGTTGTTCGACGTCTTAGGTCTCGCCCGGATGCGTGCAACCTTGATATGATCCGCCCAAGCAATGATCAGCGTCGAATCGTCCTGCCATGTGAGCGTACACTTAAAGAGATCAGCTCTGGGACTTTCTTCCGGTCTGTCAATGAATGTAATGCGTGTTTGTGAGACGTAATCATAGATCTTGACACCCTAGTATAGTCATGGATTGTAAGGGAACGCTAAAGAAAGCACGGAGTATGCTCACAAGATCGTTCGTCCATGCAATAAGCCTGCCTCGCCATCGAACTTGCCATATAGGCCCTTCTGAAGAGTGTAGTACTGTCTCCTTGTGGCCCAGCCATCCTTTCTCATACAGAATCAAATTCCCAGCAAGACCACCGCAGACAAATGCTCGTGTATTGCGTTTCGCAAAATTTGGTTCAAGGGCCACTGTACGCATCGGACGCTTGAGATCAAATGAATATGTTTCTGTCGTCGACGTGGAACGGATGACGACCTGTCCTGGGGGTCAAGCATAAAAGCAATATGAAGACAGTCTTTTTATTCACTCACCGTCCAAGGATGCAGTAGCAACAAAGTCTGCAGTAGCATCCATCGTAATATCAATGACAGACGCCATATGAGGCTTATACGACTTTATCCGTTTACCGGTGAGGTCAAGAATGTGCACGATACCTGCATGAGTCCCGAGTGCCTATTGAACGACATGAGATTAAATTGTTACGTGAAGGCATTATTTATTCGCACCATGAGTTTGTTCACAACGACAAGTGCCGAGGCAGAATCTTTCTTCAGCAGGTCTGGCACCGTACCTGAGATTCGTTCATACTTAAGTGTTGGCTCCTCGTCGTCGTCGTCCTCATCTTCTGAGTCACTGCTCTCCTCTTCTTCCTCCTCTCTTTCCTCATAGTCATCATCGTCGTCCTCTTCGTCTTCATCCTCGTCAGGAGAATCAATCATGTCAGGGCAAACCATCCCTTGTCCATCTTGCTTAACCCTGCCGTTGGTGAGTAGTGCCGAGTCATCGGTCGGGCTTAAAATGTCCTCTTTCTCATGGTTAATAGCAGCTTTAACGTTTACCAAATCAGCTGAGGCCATTACATGGAGGATGCCAGAGTGTAACGATCG
>JAGGAU010008648.1:0-13299 GCA_017657275.1 Termitomyces sp. T108 | reverse complement strand
TGCCTCCTCTGTGTGGTACCAGGTTGAGGCGGTCTCCGGAAAGCAAGAGAACCAGGACCTCACTTGTATTCTTGTATTTTGACACCAGTTGCCAGTGTGATCAATGAAGAGGCTATCGCCGAATCCAATATTAATATCTGCATCTGAGTCTATCTCATGGGCCGTAAGGAAGTCACATAGCCAAGAGAAAAATGAGGGGAAATTGATGACCGCAAGGCTGTGAGGGTCATCGTCCATTGCAGGAGTCTTGAATAAAAGTCTTGTTAGATGGTGAGTTGAACTTCTATTTCTGGGTTCAAAGGAAGGAGTGATTCATGTCCGACTTCCGTCCAAGAATCAGAGTTACATTGAAAGGAAGGTTCGGCGGAGTGTATGGCGATACGATGATTGAGAAATAAACCCAATTTCCTGTACCAAAAAGCAAGGGATGGGATGAAACATGGAAAGAGTGTGATAATATGATTACATGATTGAAAGCCAATGTAAAAGATGTCAAGTCTTTGGCGTTGTTGGCGCGGCTGACAGATCCTCCTAACGTCTGCCCTGTCGGAATCGTGACCCAGCCAGGTACACTCAAGGATTTGCATGTATTGTCAATAGCTACGTCGACCTAGGAGAAGGACGACAGTCTAGGCAGGCTGTGATTGAAACATACCCGACGAAGCTGAGCCAATTTGAAGACACAAATCGAGACAGTTTCCGCTTATGGAAATGTCTGGCAATTAGTCACTCTGAATAACGGGTCACAGAATGGTAACGAGGTTTAGTGGGGTAGGTAGTCCAACTGGCATTCTATCATAATCTTGTGTTCTTATTCCAGGCACCCTACGACTCCTAGTGACTTCGCCCAAAACAGCTATATTTGCAAGTATCATAATGCCCATTAGTCTACGCATCCAGTCACATAGCCAAGAGCTGAGATTCGAAATGTTTAATTGCATTCAAAGAAGAGTTCCTCATTAATATCTACATACACTTCAGAGTTCGGATCCTAGGCCTCGCTGTTATCAAATATACACCTGAGTCGTGAAATCCACAAGCTGCAGCAAAATACATACTAATAACCTAAATGCAACACACAAGATAGACCACGAAGACATAGGATGGAAATCATATACCCACACACCCACGAATAACCATACAGAAACTCTTCCCTCTACCTCCCAGGTGTTGTCCCCCGTCTCGGCGTTCCAGGCATCTTCCTCGGCGTCAACCGACCGCCCCCATTCCCAACTGGCACCTCCGTGATCTTCCTCTCACTCGCATCTCCAGCCCTCTGCGCCTCCCTCACCGCCCTCCTCGCCGCGTCACCCACCTGCACTGGCGGCCGCTCCGCGTCAACTCGCGCGAGGGCGCGCAGCAGTGCGAGTGCCTCATCTGCTTCTTCTCTGTCTTTAATCCCTCTGCCGCCCATACCCGCATCTACCCCACCACTGACGTACCGCCCCAAAACGCTCACCGGTGTTTTGCCGGCAGTAGACGTTGACGGAAACGCCCCACCCGTACCCGACGAACCCGCACGGCGTACATCCAAAGCCCGCGCAAGTACCCCAAACCGCGCATCAAGCGCCATCTGCGCAACCTCCGTCGTCTGCCTCGCCTGGCTCGCCATTACAAACAGATGGTCCAGCTTGAATTCCACGTCCCTCATCCGCTGACGGAAACCCTTCTCTGCTGCCTCCTCAGTCTCCGCCTCCTTCCTCGCGGCGTCCTCCTCCATCTCCACGTCCGCATCGATGCCAACACCGTAATCCTGCGAAGACATGGGCAAGGGCCGAGAATCCGGATCCATGCCCTTCCCTGTGCTGGCGTCGGCGCTCATGCTTGACCCCGCACCAGGCGTCTCCTCTAATCCCACAACTTTCCGCCGCCGAGACCTCGCAAGCACCTTCCGTGCCAGCCTGAACCCGGCTCGAGAACTTGGCAGTAGATCTTGTTCGCGCAACTCGAGACTCGGCGCGCGCTGTTTACCCTGCACCTTAGCGGAGGGCGAACCCGTACCGGCGCTGCTTGGTAGTGGCGAACTGGTGCTGGGGGCGAGGACACCCAAATCTACTCGTCGTTTCTCGATTGCGGATCGGATGCGCCGGGCACAGGTGTCATATGCAGAGGAAACTTTTTTCCAGGCTTCTTCTTCTTCTTCCGCCCTATTAGGGTGCGAGGAAATCCAAGTTAGAATCCCGAGACCGAGTATGTAAGTATAGACTGGCTCACCTACGAATATCTCGACTATAAACCCCTTCCCACATTCGATTCGTCACGTTCTGCTTGTTCTCTGCCAATATCACGTTCGTCCCAGAGTCCGAGTTCGCATCTCCGGGTCCCCTGAACAGACTGAGATCTACACGTCGTTCAGCAAGCCTACGCACAATGTCCTCTTGTGTTGCTTTGAGTGCTGCCTCGGCTGCTGCTGAGAGCTTCGGTAGAGGTGGGTTCGAAGGTGACGATGAAGAGGCGGTGGATGCCACACGAGCAGAACACCATATGAGAAGTTGTCGAACACGCTCAGAATCCGGGAGGTCGGAGTCAATATGTTTGTAAAACGCGGTATCCGCAACAGAGTTGTGTGGTTGTGCTACAACGCATCAGATAGCGAGAAACAAGGTAACAAAAAACTCACTGATGATACCAGTAGCCTCGAACGAAGTGCTTATCCTCTTCCCCCTCCCCACTGAACTCTTCCGTCGCGTAGAACCCTGCACACCACCAGGTTTCCGTGGAGGCGTCACCGGGTCGAGCGTCATCTCTCCACCTGTTTCCGTTTCTGAGCCAGAAGATATAGCAGCCATTGCCCCAGCACGTAAGCGCTTATTCCGCTGGATCTGCGGCGTCTCGTCCTCCTCCGCATGCAAAGGTGCTGACGTGTCAACTATCCTTTCTGTTCCTCGACGCTTGCCCTGCCCATTACCACTACTTGTGGGCCTGGACACGCTCGGAGTAGAATACTGAAATTTTGATTTTGAACTGGAACCCGAGCTAGAGGCGTCGGGCGTTTGTGGAGCTCGAGATAGCCGACGCAAGTCAGCCGCTTCGGTATCCATTGCTCGTACAGCCGCGTCGAGCGCGGGATCAGCGTCGGGGGTACTGTACCGTGCTAATGTGGCGGGTTGGGAAGGGGGTAGGAGAGACAATCTGGAAGGAGGCGGTTGCCTTGTTAATGTACTAGGAGGTGGTTGAGCCTGTGGATGTAGAGGTTGAAAGGACTTGAATTTCTTTGCAGGGGGTTTGGCTATTGCGGGCGCAGTTGTGGGTATAGGTAAAGATGAGGAAGGAGGAATCTGAGTGCGAACGATGAATAGGCCACCCGGCGCTTCTTCAGCATTGGCAACTTGACCCTGGTCAGTTTCGTTGCTCACAAGTAAATGAGATGGACATACGTTTCCTTTTCTTCGACGCGCCAGTTTTTGACTGATAAGCAGTCTTTTTAGTCATGGTATTTCAGTAAGAAGAGGTCAGAGACGCACCTCACGTTTAGCTTTCTTGCTTGCGTTTATCAACGGATTGCTCGTCGCAGTCATACTATTTGCATTCATAACTCCTTCTGCGTTCGCGTTTGGTTCGTCGTCAGGGGCCTTGCGTTTGCTCGTCGTGCTATTATAAAGCATAAGAGATGCATGTACCTTTGTACACTACAGCTCGCAGCGTTCCAGCGAGAACGAAGGCGCGTCGTCCGAAGTCATGGTGGACTGTAATCAACAAGCGGAGTTTGAATCCCGAAAGGGTGTTCCCACGTATTTGCGATCAACAAAATGGTTTGGAAAGTGATTTACTTTCAACACCTCTCGGACAGGTCACTTTGAATCGCCTTTCATGACAGCCTTCTCAGACTCAGGCTGGCTTGAACTTTCTCTGCGAGGTCGATGAACTTTGTAATCAAAATTGAGAAGTGTCGAGCGAAAAACGTGTCTTCACGTGGCTAATTAACAAACGGACGCGTACCGTGGCATGGTTCAACCATTGAAAGCAATGGTTACCTGTCATGCTGGCTTCCCAGTACGTTTTCTTGCTCTTGACCGGGACACCCGCAGACTCGAAAGCTCGATCAATCTGCAGTATATCAACGTTTCTCAACTCTCGACTGGGATCCGTTGACGCACTTCCATTCGACTCTCCACCCTCTCAAATGAGAATGACAAATCAGCCGTGGCCTTGTAGTCTAGAGGTACGATACTTGCTTTGGGTTTCAAGTTGCAAGTGGCCTGGGTTCGAATCCCAGCAAGGCCCCTACATCCTTAAGCGGTTACTGGTAAACTTTTGTCAGGAGCCGACAGTTTTGTTATCGCATTGCTTTGGGAGCGTTTCTGAAACGGCTGGATCGTGAATGAATCATTTTAAGCATCTTGCTATCGAAAAAAACCTTGACATACTCATGACTGAGAGTGTCCTTTCGCGTGCTCAAGCAGAGAAAGATTTTGACCAAAGAAATTACGAAACAACACGATGAGAGATGTAACGACCTTGATATGTATCTTCCATTGTACAAGTTTGTCGTTACCTTCGCAGCAACGACTGGCCTGCACCTGTTTGCTCCTAAGATTGATTCAAGTCAAACCCGGAAACAAACTGATGCAAATCTTAGATGTCACAGTGCCCTTTGTTCCATACGTGTCGCAAGCCATCTTCGATAATAATAAATTGACCCAGTGTTTCCAAGATATTGGCATCGAAAGCTGGAAAATATAGACTCCGATGCATTGAGATTCATGAAGAATGTCGGGCTGGAGATAAGTGAATAAGTTTGGTTGCCGATGAGATTGTCAAAACAACAAAGCCGCAGCGTGCCCACAACAGACTTTGAACCCAGGATTAAGATCCTTCGGAGTTGGCTGAGGATAAGGTTCTCGTGTCCGGAAGCCTATTAGTGGGGGGACATGACATTCGCCGAGAAGGGCCCCATGACACATTGAAATCGGTAGGACACTAAGTCCTAATAATCCTTAAGGAAGGGGAACGCGTAGTCGCAGAGGCCGCGCAGAATGTGACGCCAGTTGCAGGGGTAGCAAAGATCGATTTACGGAGAGTGTTTTTCGTTTTCCTGTCCGGAAATCATCAAAATTCGGCGGGGAATGTAAATTTCTTGGTCCGGATGTTTCATCCGTGAAATTTCCTCACAAGAAGACGATGGTTCTTTTCTGAACATACCAGCCCTGTTTCAGTTCGCGTCTGTGAAGCATTGCAACCTGGATATGTGATAATATGATGACGGTTGAACGTGCCGAACTGATCTTTGCCCAGTCAGTGGGAAGACGTTTCCTTTCATGCATATCATTAACTCCACTCGATCAACACTTTACTGCATCCTCCGCACTTGTCTGGAACTTCTTCCGCAAGGCAAGCTTCTCACACATTCAACCCCTTACTCTCTGTTGAACCTTTCACTGCACGATAGAGTATCTGTGGTCACAACATGGAACCCGCCGAAGAACGACCAGTAATTCAGATTATAGGACAAAACTTGCTCTTGAGATGGGTTACCGTGATGGCTACAACGTCCTTATGCTACGGTCCATCAACTCTCTCAGTATTGATGCCAAAGTTAATTCTTCGCAGGTATACTGATACCAATTGCAATTACGGTTGCCTACTCTACTGCAAAGTCCGTAAATTTAGGAAGGTCGTACAGCCCTGTTTTCATTCACAAGCATCCATAGGTATCGAGAACAAACATGGCATTCCAGGTGGCAATTGGTAACTATTTGCGTGGGTATTGCTGCATTCACCGCACATTGGATATTGCGATTGGGAATAGCGATCACCGAACATCAATTCTTCAAGCTCACTAATCAACTCAGACGAGAAATCATTTTCGATACTGGTGCAATCTATGCGAAATGGAACGTCGCCCAAATCTGGTTCGAATGCGTTACTGTTGAGTTTCCCTCAAATTTAAAAATCAGCCTAAACTAACGAGTGATGATGACAATTATTCAGCCAATAATTAACGATGCATTCATCATATGGCGTGCATGGGTTGTATTCCAAAAGCGTCGCTGGACACTTTTTATTTCAGTGGGACTCTGCCTGTCTACTTTAGGTATGCACCCCACGATTCTCCAAATATCCTGTGTATCCTTTTGTCCTGATACGTGAAAGTAGTCTTCACACTATTCTGGCTTTTGACTTCCTCAGACCCTGATATAGATATGGCAACCATACTGGTGTTAGAGCCACTAATACCTCCCAGTGATCCAGGCAGGAGTAATGCTCTGGGTACCTTCACATTTCAGCAACTCATCACTGTGTTTTTATCATTCATAACCAACTTTGTTGCAACATGCTTCATTAGTTGGACATTATTGTATGTTTTTACCGATTTCTTGAAACCAGCATGCTCCTAATTTAGTATCACTTCCATGGTGGCAGGTCATCCTTGCATGAAAAAATGGGGAGTCACCAGCTTCAGTTTACCAGGGTACGGCGTATCCTATATCTTTTGGTAGACGCCGGAACTGTCTACGTTGTTATGCAGGTTGGGTCTACTTCCCTGCAATAGACAATAACAGTAACTCAAGTATTTGCAGTTTGTTTACATCATCGTTATCATTACAGTCCGCCCTCATTTAATCTCTCCGGCCTCAGATTCTGGGACTCTCAACCAAGAACCAGAAACAATTTTTTCATTAGATTTTCTTAGAGATATCTCATCCCGTGTTCGAGTCCTTGAACAAGGTGAAGTCGGTTCCAATGTCTGGAATGAAATTTTCTGTTTCGAATTCATTTTTGACACTCTGGTATAGGATTAGTGACGAGCACTGTATGCGCTATAGTCGAAACGATATATATATGTGTTTCAGTGCGTATTGTACTTTCTTCAGTTTGTTTGCACGTCGTTGACTGTTCTTTGTAGTTTGTCTACCCTGCTTTGACGATTGCGCTTATACGCGGACCACTGTCTATCGCGGGTGTGCATGAGACCGTGATCTCACTGAGAACGTCTTATATAGTTGACTGATAGATGACTGTTAAGATGCGGATGGGTCACCGTAAGCGTGGCCCTGGCGATTCACTTTGCGCCACTCGTACAAAGGGCTGTAGCCAGCTATGTATTTTTACTATCGTACTTCAGCGGACCCGCACTTTAGTCAATAGATTGTGCACGAGTTTCAAGCCCACGCCACCTGTGAAATGGCCTCTAACGGCCATGTCCTGTTCTGCTGAACATTGCAGCCAATGCAGTGATACCTCATATGTTCCAAGAAGCAGAGGGCTTTCTGTACTTTGACTTCTGAAAGAATGGTAGAAATTTCGAATCGCTTCCGTATCCTTCGTCTAAATTCCTGCCTGCAACTACACATCTACAGTAAACACAAAGATGGGGTATTTCTGATGTACAACAATCAGCTGCTTCCCGAACTTGTCAAATGAATGACTAGGATCAAAGCGACAGATTTCTGAATTCCACTGAAATTTCCGAGACAAGTAGTGCAGACAAGATATCCAAGCAGATTAAATGAGCAATAGTACGATGGTATAATCCCAAGACCAGGAACGGTGCTAGTTGTTAAGACGTGAGTAAGACACTTACTGTGTCCTTAGGTTGATACGGTTCAGGTTACAGCACTAGTACAAGATTAACTCGGCGGTTTATTACGGTAGGCCAATGAGCCGTGCACAATCCCATATCGAGGGGTTTTGCGCAACTTTACGCCTACGAAGACTGTGCAGTGGTAACCAGAGGTTGACATTTGAAGCTAATGACCTGATGACATAGAACAGAGCACTAGAATAGAACACGAAAAACAAAAATGACCATAAATGCAAGTGTCCGATCTGGGTAGGAGCGAGGGGGAGAAAGGACTTACGCCTAACTACGTTGAGGACGGAGCAATGGAGGCGGAATATGAATGACGACGAACAGAGGACCATGAAAACACGTGACGGATCAGAGACATGATCAACAGAAGCCAGTTCATTCTTATCTGATTTGCGAGCCACAAGTCAATGAACCTATGTCCCCCGGCATCAAGTGTCGCTTTATGATTGCAGAATGAGATAAGATCAAGTTACGGTTCACAACCCACTACTCGTCGTCAGAGAAGAACCTCGCCTGCCTCATCTTCCATGTTGTTTTCGAGGGACAACTGGACGTTTGATTTGAGCCCAGCTTTGTAGGTCCATTCTGATTCTCTTGGCATGCTATGTGGGCCTTCCGTGGACCGCCACATTATGATACTCATACAATCTGCGAGTTTGAATGCCATTTGAAACTCTAGTTTCGTATTGGAGCTTTTGGTAGGTTACTCTTAACTACTTGCCATAATCTTCCCACTTACCTGCTTACTGGACGGGACGTTAGAAAGTCATAGGTGGAAGACATTGTCTGTCAGCTGACTCGACAGGTGGTGACACAACTAGTACCTCGATTCTGTGGCTGCTTGGTACAAATGCGACGATTCATGCTCCATTTTTGCTGGATATTTCTTTACTGGACCTTGTAAACCTAGTCTTCTCATTAGAGTCCATGTCATACGTTCTTCTGGACAATACCAGCATCCACTTGGACGCACCTGACTGGGTAACGATTCCGACGGAACAGACTTTAGGAGGATCTGTGAGCCGCGCAAACAACACCAAGGACTTCACATCTTTCACAATAACTTTTAATGGTATGATCATACCCATTGTTTGGTTCATTCCTCTCACTTTTGGGGCAGGAAGTACTGTTGATTTCTACATTGTCGTGTCGCCTTTTACCCCGCATAACCTTCCTTCCTCCGCTACTGTGATTCTCGATGGAGGAAGCGAGATATGGGATGCTCCTGTTTTCAGACACGATGATGTAGGTGCGACTGCTCAGGTGGCTATGCATTGGTACACAACTCCTGTGGTCCACGATGGACCTCACACTATTACCATTACCAATTTCCCTCCTCATTTCTCTCTCGACTATATGGCCGTCTTCTCAGCCCACGCGTCATCTTCTGACGGGGAACTCGTCATCGTCGACAATCAAAGCACCAAGATTGGCTACGCCGGTCCCTGGCGTTGCTCTTCTGACACGACGGTGGTTTCTTTGCCTTTTTCTGAAGACCAACTCAGCATCTGGCAATACATGGGAAACGCTTGTGATGGATTCTCTTCCTCATGGCAATCACCGGCGTCGGCGACATATAATTTTTTTGGTCAGTAAAAGATTCTTCAGTCCCGAGGATCAAGCTTACGGATAGGAGTAGGGACATCTGTCTTTGTCTATGGAAAACTTGAGGCTTGGGAGGATCATGGCAATGCGACAGTCGCATTCAACATTGATGGACTTGAGTCAAAACGGACGCACATCGCTGATGGACGACAAGTACAAGCTAATTACCTCTGGTTCGGCCGCATCGGACTTCCTTTAGCTTCGCATATAATACACATGACAGTTTTGGAGTCCCCCGGAATGGCATTCAACCTGGACTACCTAATTGTTGGTCCTGGTGCATATACTCCGCCCAATCATAGCACGCCAGCCTGGCAATCAAGCCTTCCAAGCTCCCACAGTATTCCGGAGAAGCTAAACTGGACATTACCAAACGCAACAACAGTGGAAACATGGGGATATACGAAAAGTAGTCAGGTTCCAAAATCTACAATCATTGGAGTATCGGTCAGTGTTGTCGTCGGTGCTCTGGTAATTGGTGGCATTCTGCTGTTCTGGTTTCGTTATCGCGCTCGTATGTGTTCGAAAGGAGTTAATGGTTGTTCATCACTAATACATCAGCGATATCACCCAGGACATAAACAAGTATCAGAACAAGATGACCGCCGTGACGTTCCATTTGCAATGTGAGCGCTTTATATCAACAGCAACACTGTTTCTCTAACGATGAGAAACAGCTATTGATATATTATCGCTCCTCTCCGCCAACCATTCCATTTGTCTGGTATTGTCAATCCATGCTGGACCATCAATTTGAAGACGAAATTTGTCTTGCATGTCTAAGTTAATCAGTCACATATTTATCCAGTGTATCATTGGAGATGACCAAGGCTAAACAAAAATGAGGGGTACGTCTCCTGTTGAAAGAGTAAGCATTTCTTGTACATCCACTGTCGACTTACTCGATGAGTCGAAATGAATGAAACAGCTTGTGCCATCATAGTTGTGAGTGTGAATTGCCCTCGGACACTTCTTGAAGATGGAATATTAATGATGATGCGGAACAAGATACTGGAGACACACGTATGAGGTCCTAATATGACAAAAGGGTGTTCACGAAGCTCGGATTTCTTGGATTCGTATGAAGTCAAACCGCCACTAACCTCCGACCGTACTATATGATTAATTGAACGATCATATGCTCCTCAGCCTTTTGCGGGCTCTTTGCTCTTCATCCTTTGGTTTGATTGCCAACAGCTTTCTATAAAGCTTTCTAATCCATCTCGTTGTTCTTCATGGTTGATGGTTGATGCCTGCTTCAGATTAATAACCCTCCTACTCCTCAGGGCAACTTTTTGCCTTTATCTTCCCACGTAAAGACCACCGTGCAACGTTACAGAATAAGGATGCTGCCACCTTGAGCTTTCTTAGCATTTTGCTATACCTACCTCGTTTGTCACGTCTCGTATTGCTCTGCGTATCAAACGGCTTTAGAATCATAGAAAATGACCGTCAACCCTCCTAGCCGACTTGATCTCGAAGAGCAAATTTGGATTCGTATCAAGTCGCAAAATGACGATTTCAAGAGGCATCAGTTTTCGTGGTGCGATGGTGGGTCATCAAAGAGAATTTGAATTCCTTTGCTAGGTTAGGAAAACGAAGTGATAATGCCCTTCCCAGGGCTCGCTAACAGACAACGACAGTATCAAGACAAAAATGCTACATGTATGTATGGAATAAATTAATCAATTAAATCATCTCGCATCAGGCGAGTTTTGCTTGTACGTACACCTATAATAATCGGGCTCTCCTTTTCCGCGAAGAAACCCTTCCCAGAGGATATTAGCATGTGGTATATTCCTTCAAAGTCAAATCAAAGCATTCATCTTCGGCTCTTCGCAAGGTGCCCCAAGGTTGTTCTGTCCTGTATGTACACCCATCTCAATCAGTGCCTTTTCATGTGTCACAGGAGTAAGTACGCACTCAAAGTTTATCTTGGAGAAGGGAAGTTGGTGTTCGAATAATGATACAACTTCGGCGGATGAGTATCCGATGACCTATGTACATGTAACACGAGGCCAACTTCAGCACACGTTAATGAATTGAGGAAAAGGAGCTACGAACAGCTTTTTGATACGGCTCTACAAAGTGTTCAACAGACCCAACGAAAGCCTTAGCGTCGGCGGCTTTTTCCTCCAATTCCGGTAAAGGCACATTAGTCAGCCGCGGACGAACGGTCCTGATCCATTTTTTCCCTTGCTTCAGCCTAGACGAGGCAAGGCACGCACATGAGTCTCGAAGCTTCGCACAAGTTCCGTTTTGAGTGACCTGACCCACCTTTCGTACTCGCCAGACTCTTCTTTCGTCAGGTGCCTCTGATACTTGTCGAATAATTTTAGGTATCCTTCGAGAGCCTGAAGCTTGGCGTAGTACGCGCTCATCTCGTGGAATGCCACGCGCGTCCGGTGTTTCGTAGAGGTTTGCTTCCACGCCTCGACGTAGTTCCCGATAGCCACCACCCCGAATATTAGCATAGCAGAAATTTCGACTGCTGGCATGGCGGATGTTGTATAGTGTAAAATAAAGTAAAGTCAAGGTTCAAGTGATTTTGAAAGCGATTCTTCATTCGCCGCATCATATACATACGCGCCTTTATATATATCAACTTTTGTATATGGATATGATGTAGTATACATAGCCTCAGTGGGTTTGCTGCTGAGCAATAGCGCGGTGTTACCAAGCAGCCCGATTCCTTTTTCACCCCGACATTTCAATCGCGGAACCCTTTTTCGGGATAGGTGTTGCCGTGAAACGATCGCGATCATTCTACCTGTTTCCGTCTACCTAGTTGCCGCTATCACGAGCACCGCCATTCACAGCACCCGGAACCAAGTACACAAGTACTTGACAAATGAACGGAAGGTGCTCTGAACCACCGAGCAATGCTTATACAAACCAGTGCCAAGTCATCATGAGGTGTCTAGAATGACTAAGAGCGAAGCCAGAGCACTTGGCGCCCATCGAGACTCTGCCTCTCCCGTGGTGGTATCACTGGCTGGTACGGTGCACTGTGCTACACAGTACTAGCAGTAACGCGCTACACAGGCCCAGTCTAAATTTACCATTGATCATGATAATGATCCATGCAGAGTACTGTCTCCACCCACACACAAAGAAGGATTCCTTTTCCTTGTACACTTACACATCTAAATATGTACAACCCTCATGTCAACGTGACTCTTGTGCTTCCCCACATCCACGACGCGAGCGCTAATCTACAAGTCCACGAGCGCGAATCAACAAATCCATGAAGGATCTGCATGAGCGCGCGCCTTATGTGTACGGCGCCAGAAAGAAGGAAAGAAGGAAAGACCCATATGGTCGGTCACGCAGGCATATCGAGGCACTCAGCGAGAGCGACGAGGCCGTACCCGGAGTCTCGGAGCGCTTACGGCGTGGCTGGCAGGACAAATGTACGATACAACTCGTGGCATGTACGCGGTGTCCTCACGCGTTACGTTTTTCGGTTTCGTTTTCCCTAAGTAACAAGAACAAGAACAAGAACAACACAACTCGACACGCGCGCACGGGGTGGGACTGAGTATACACTGATCATTTACCTGTTTCCGTCTAGTTCTCGTTGCCACCCCACTCACAAAGAAAGAAAGAAAAAAAAACTACCATCATCGGTCTCTGCTTCGCCCGCGGTGTGGTACGCAGGCGCGCCGAGGCGCTTTGATCGCGCGCGGGCGCACGGTATGGCTATGTATCACCACAGGACAAATGGAAATGAATACGAGGTGGAGGCGGAGACGTACGCGGTGCGGTGTCCTCTAGCGTTCCGTCTTCGTCTTCGTTTTCGTTTTCGTCAAGTGCCCAGATAAGAACAACACAACTCGACACGCGCGCACGGGGTGGGATTGACCGTACACTAATCTTAATTTCACCTGTTTCCATCTAGTTCTAGTTGCCGCCCCTCATACGGCGCCAAGTACCCAGATACTTGACAAGTGGACGGAAGACAGGACGGCATGGGAATGAATACGAGGTGGAGGGGAGACGTACGCGTGTCCTCTAGCGTTGCGTTCACGTATTCGTTTTCTTCTTTAAGTAATAAGACAAGAACATCACAACTCGACCAGGGGGGTGGGGTGGGCATGACCGTACACGTACACTAATAATCTACCTGTTTCCATCTGATTCTTATTGCCCCATTCACA
>JAGGAU010008647.1:0-13320 GCA_017657275.1 Termitomyces sp. T108 | reverse complement strand
GGAGACAGGACAAGATAACTTTTGCAATATCAACACTACCGTACACGATGTCTACCTAGGCCTTAAGTACTATGGGCTCCGGGGTGGCGGGCTCAGCCAGGTTCCATGTCGGGTGTCGGGCGTGATCGCCGGGGTGATTGCCGGGTGATGCGGGTGATGAGGGTCGGGCCGTGGCTGCGGGTGTCGGGCGTGATCGCCGGAGTGATCGCCGGGTGACGGGACTGATCGCCGGGGGATGCCGAGGTGACCTGTCTGAGGGCGGCCCGTGTCGCGGGAAGTTCCGGGTTGATGCGGGCGTTCCAGGGTTGCGGTGATTGCCGGGGCGTCAGGGTCGAAGGGGCGGCAAACCCGGGAGTGACAGGTGTCGTGATGGGCGGCGGGGGCGGTTGGCATTGTCCTGGGGGGGTGCGGGGTGTTGGTGCTCTTGTCCCGGGGTGGTGGGCGAGTTCCGGGAGTGGGTCGTGACAGGAGTCATTGACTATGCAATTGAGGTGGTCATACATATGATTTATATGGATCTTGACCACTTCATTCATTTGTGGCATAGTAGCATGCAAATCATGTGTTGGAATCTCCATACAACAACACCTTCAAACATCACATCAGGGCCACTGGCCACTGGCCACGCCACCATTATTCCCCTGTCCTTTTGATACATCACCAGTCTTCCTTTATCCTATGTTCTCATTGTTCCAATTACTACTTATACTATGTACCACAATACAATACCCTCAGTCATTTATACACAACTGAGGGTGAGTCAATTACAACTAAACTCAACAATTACAAAACCAATGCTGACCACTATACGAGAGATATATTAACTTACTCATGTATAGGTTGGAATACAGTCATTTATACATGACTCAGGATATATTAACTTACTCACGTATAGGGTTCCAACAGGTTATGGGCATCTATTGTTGTGATCTTTGACATATCAAAACATGACATTTGGAACTCCCTGTACACTTTACATTATCACATCACAGGGCCCCAAGTCCTGATCAATCACATCTTATCTGTGTGTCCATCTTGACACCACACACCTGCTGATGATGCCCCAAAGTTGCTAGGGACTGTGTGAGGTTACTGACACCTAGCGCCTCCTGTGGAGTAGCGTTGGGCGTGTGCTAATAAATGTGAGAGTCCTGGGCAGGGTCCCAGCTACTCATGGGGCTAAAGGTTTGGTAAGTTTGAAAGTATGTAAGGGAGTACTTAGCAATCTAGTCACTAAATCAAAATTCTGCCATAAGTGCAGGCTCTAGACTCCTGACAACAGGAGATGGTAATGTACCTGGCGGTACTGTTGGCAATATAGGTGCTAACTTGCAATGTTGAAGGGACCACTAGACTGCTGGCAGTATGAGGCACTAGTGACAGATTGCATGCAACTAGGGCAGAGAGACATGTAACTAAAGATGTGGTGCAGAACCAAGCCAGTGTATACCAACCTGATGATACCCCAGATGCTGACAACATCCCTGATCTAGCTCATATTGCAACCTCTGACCATCTTGAATGTCTATTCCACTCTGCAGAATCACTAAGTGATCCTATCTCCCTGGATCTAGACAACAAACCACATACCTGGAGGGAAGCTAAAGAGTCTCCAGACGCTGACAAATGGGAGGCGGCTTACCAGGAGGAACTTCATTCCCTTAAAACCATGGGCATATGGGAGTTAATTCCATGAAGTGAAGTACCCACAGGTCATAAAGTTCAAAAAGGTCTACCAGTCTTCAAGATCAAGCATGACAAACATGGTAAAGCCGTATGATTCAAGGTGAGGCTTGTATTTAAAGGATATGAGCAAATCTATGGACAAGACTATACAAAAACCACCTCACCAACTGCATGCATGGAATTGTGGCATGTACTACTCCACATAGCTGCTGCAAAAGAGTGGGACACCACACAAATTGATGTGAAGACAGTTTTTCTGTATGGATTACTCCCCAATGATGAGGTCCAATATATGCAACAACCCAAAGGTTTTGAAGAACCTGGCAAAGAGGACTGGGTGTGCCAACTAGTATGAGGTCTCTATGGAATGTAACAAGCTGGCCGCATCTGGAACCACAAACTCAACAACAACATGATTACCTGGGGGTTTGTACGACTATAATGTGAATCGTGCATATATTATCAGAAGACCACCACTGGTACAACCATAGTAGCAGTACACGTTGATGACTTTCTCTCCATTGCTAGCAGTAAGGAGGAGAATGACCACCTAAAAGACCAGATGAGGTCTGTATGGACCATCTCAGACTTAGGCCTGCCAAGATTTGTTGTAGGCATAGCAGTCAATTGGGAGAAGGATAAGTCCACTGTATCTCTGTCACAGACCGCACTCATTGACAAGATCATCCACCAATTTGGGCAATTGCATGCAGCGTCACTTTCTCTCCCAATGGACCCTGGCCTGAAGCTCCAATGTGTTGACAAGTCAACCCTACCTCTCCAAGAGCAAGCCACATTGGCACGCACACCTTACAGGCACCTCATAGGATGTCTCCTGTATGTTGCTATTTCCACTCACCTGGACATTGCATATGCCATGCAACAACTCACACAGTACGTTGACTCCTACACAAATATACATTGGAATGCTGCAATTTGTGTAGTGTGATATCTAAAAGGGACACAAGACATGAAACTGACACTTGGAGGGACAAGTAATCCTATCAACCTTACAGGATTCACTGACTGCAATTGGGCAAACTGCCTGGACACTCAATGGAGCATAGGAGGATATGCATGGAGTCTGGGATCTGGAATTGTGTCATGGGCAGCCAGGAAACAGAAGACAGTAGCAGCCTCATCCTGCAAGGCTGAGTATATGGCAGCGTTCAAAAGTGCACAAGAATGCATTTGGCTCAGAGCACTACTGAAGGGCATCAGACATGACATTGCCAAACAACCTACACCAATCCTCTGCAACAGCAATGCAGCTATCAAACTCTCTGAGGACCCCACCCCACACTCTAGAGTCAAGCATGTGGATATTAAGTACCACTTCCTTTGCAAACAAGCACAATCACACAAAATATGCATCTGTTACATCAATACAAAACACAATATTGTCAACCTGTTCACAAAGGCCCTCCCCACCCCACAATTCACTCAGCTCCACCTACTATCAGGTCTCCAATAGCCCATGTTCCATGCAAGGAGGAGATGATGTTCTTGGTGAGGAGGAGTGTTGGAATCTCCATGAAATGACACTTTCAAACATCACATCAGGGCCACTGGCCACTGGCCATGCCACCATTATTCCCCTGTCCTTTCAATACATCACCATTCTTCCTTTATCCTATGTTCTCATTGTTCCAATTACTACTTATACTATGTACCACGATAGAATATCCTCAATCATTTATACACAACTGAGGGTGAGTCAATTACAACTAAATTTGATTACAGAACCAATGCTGACCACTATACAATGGATATATAAACTTACTCATGTATAGGTATGGTTGGAATACAGTCATTTATACACAACTGAGGATATATTAACTTACTCATGTATAGGGTTCTAACAGGTTATGGGCATCTATTGTCATGATCTTTGACATATCAAAACATGATGTTTGGAACTCCCTGTATGCTTTACATTATCACATCATGATTTGGGTAGATCAGTGAAGCCAAATGCATTGCTAGAAGCAACAACCCTGATGCAAATGACTTCTCCCATGGTCTTAAACCAGTTTTCAGAATAGGCTTCATCCATGAGATGGATAGCCTGCCCATTCCAAGACTCTTGCTCATGTCAAGCATCCCTTTGTCATCCCACTTCAGCAGAGGTTGATATTTCAACTCAGTTGGTTGGGGACTAGAAACTGGTTCTGAGAAACCTGGTGGTTGGTTACTTGAACTAGCTATCAGAATGAGTTGTTGATGTGGCAGATAGAAGTCACAAAGTTTGATGAGTGTTGCCTAGTATAGTAACAAGAGACCTGAGTCTCAAGCTGATAGCAGAAGATTCAAAAAAATGTAGCTGTTGCGGGGGCTTCTTCCTAAGCGAGACCTTACAAGGCGGACTCAAGGTAGCTACAAGTACAAAGTCCTATGTGATTACAGGGTCCAGGGTTGGTTCCGGGGCTAGTGCAGATGAATCTGGTGGTGTGGAAGAGTAAAGGGGTTAGGTCCAGGCTATGGGAGTGAGTCCGGGGTTGTGCTGGGGTTCCAGGGGTATGAGGCGTGAGTCCAGGACTACTGAGGTGGGTCCGGGCTTGGTCTGGGGAAGGTGAGGCAAGGCCGGGGCGAGACAAGCCATGAAGGGAAAAGGGATGGAAAGGTGAATAAAAAATAAGATGAGATTGAACAAGAAGAGTGAGTCAAGGACGGGAAACAAAGGAAATAGACTGAGGAGGGAAAAAGACTTGGAGGAGACAGAATAGAAGTGGACTGGAGCAGACTGAGAGACTGAGACGAGATACAATAGTATGAGGCAAAGGAGATCAGGACAAGATGGTTTTCAATATCAACACTAGCGTACAAGTTGTCTACATAGGCCTTAAGTACTGTGGACTCTGGGGTGGCAGGCTCAGCCTGGTTCCATGTCAGGTGTCAGGTGTGATTGCCCGGGTGATCGCCGGGTGATGCAGGTGATGGGGGTCGGGCCATAACTGCGGGTGTCGGGCGTGATCGCCAGAGTGATTGCTGGGTGACGGGACTGATTGCTGGGGGATGCCGAGGTGACCTGTCTGAGGGTGGCCCATGCTGTGGGAGGTTCCAGGTTGATGCTGGACATTCCAGGGTCACGGTGATTGCTGGGTGTCAGGGTTGAGGGGCAGCGAACCCAGGAGTGACAGGTGTCACCGTGGCCTGACATGGCATCATAATGGGCGGCAGGGGCAGTTGACATTGTCCCGGGGGAGTAGGGGGCATCAGTGGTGTTGTCCACAGGGTGGTGGGCAAGCTCTGGGAGTGGGTCATGATATATATACCAACAATATCATAATAACTACTCACCTGGCAGAGGAAGATCCAAAGAGAACAAGTCTAGGGATTTCCTATGCCAGGATGGACACTTCTGAGGCTTCAGAAGCATGAGAAACAACTGTACAGGACAACAAAACCTTAAAAAACTCGAAAATTGCAAGACAGGACAAATCTGGAGTTTTGGAAGTCAGAAAGGCAAACTCCGGATTATATAAGCAGCTTGTATGTGGTGCTGAGGGGCCATACTTGTCTGGATGATAGCTGAAGACCCAGAGCACCTCAGAAGTACCAACAGATAGCGTTGAAGAAGTAGAAGCAGTAAAGTAAAAGAATGACAGAAGAAATAAGGAAATGAGTGAAAGAAGAATGAAGGAATAAAGAGTGAAAAAGGAAGGGAATGAGGAGTTCCCTGACACTACCCTGCCACTGCCAGTCCCCAACCCTGGCCCTGGGGCTCCCAAAGTCCCAAGTCCAATTCCACAAAGCCCTGGGCCCAGACTACTACACTACTGGCCATCTGCAGCACCATCAATGCCACCTCAGCAATCCCCAGGACCATTATTGGCCATCAGTGTCCATCACCACCTGCCAACACCACCATCAGTGCTGGCCCTGGCAATCCCTGCTACCCTCCCATTCCCCAATAGGCAACCACTATGCATCATGCATCAACACATCACTTCAGCCCAAACCCTGCATCCCGCAACTCCTCCTCACTCAATTCCTCACCTCCTCAACCATTCCATGCCTCCAGTACTCCCAAAGCAAGACCACTCCTTTGTGAGTTCTGGTATCTGCAGCACCCTTGCACAATCCCTGGGCTTCAGCAAGAGTCCCAACACCATTGCATGACTCCTTGCACAATCTCTGGGCTCTAGCAAGAACTCTGGCCCCATGACTTGCCCTGGAGCCCAGACTTGCACTTTGGAGCCTCTCCACCCCCTTGTATATAAGTCATAGTGTAGCATCTAGTATGGTAGTGTTGATATTGCCTACATTTCTATATTCTCTCACCTGATTCTTGTATCAATTTGCCTCTGTCCCATTTCCATGACCATCTTTCTCTTGCTTGACTCATTTTACTTTCATTCTAGTCTCTACTCATCTCGCTACCTCTCAATCTATCTTGCTTCTCTTCCCTGGTCTTACTTTCTAAGCCTCTCATCTCTCTCTCTCCTTCTCCCTCTATTTCTCCTTAGCCTCTAAGTTCCCCAGTTCATCTGGATGTCACAACCTGCCACCACCGCCAGTACCCCACCAACTACCACCAGTACCCAGCCCCAGCCCCAGTGCCCCCAAACTCACCAGACTAGCTTCACAAGGCCCTGGGCCTGGACTGCTACCAAGACCAGCCATTTCTGGCGCTGTCAACATCATCAGCAGCCATCAATATCCATCACTGCCCACACATGCCATATCAGCGCCAGCCCCAGCAATTCTCAGCCACCAATGCTACCATCAGCACTGGCCCCGGCAATCCCCAGCCACCAATGCCACCATTAACACTAACCCTAGCCCATCACCAGCAACCCCTGACACCCTCCACATCCCAATCAGGCAGCCATCACACATCTTGCATCAATGCATAACCCTGGCCTGAACCCTGCACCTGCACCTCCTCCTTGGTTGACTCCTTGCCTCCCTGCATATTCCATGCCTCCCATCCTCCCAAAGCAAGACCACTCCTTTGTGAGCTTCCCTTACGCCACTCAACCAACATCAACACCTGCAGCATCCTTGCATGGTCCCCCAGGCTTCAGTAAGAGCTCCAATACCCTTGTACAGCCCCTTGCACAAACCCCAGGCTCCAACAAGAACTCCTGCACAGCGACTTGCCATGGAGTCTGGACCTGAGCTCCAGAGCCTACCTGCCCCTAGTATATAAGTTGTAGTATATAGCCTGGTACAGTAGTGTTGATATTGCCTATTTTTTCATATTTTCTTGTCCAGTTCTTGTACTTGTACTCTCTCCACTGACTTGTATCTATCTCATTTCCATTTCTCATCTGCCTTGTACTCAACTCACACTATTCTTTACTTTCATTCTTACTCATCTTGTCCTCAACTCAATCTATCTTGTTTCTCTTCCTGGTCTTCCTCTCTAAGTCTCCTCCTCTCTCTCTCTCTCTATCTCCCTTTCTTCTCTAAGTCTCCAATTTCCCTCAATCACATCCCCACCCCTTTTCCTTCAACTTCAGCCCTGGAACTTGACAAGTCCCATGTCTGACCCCAGCCCACCAGCACTTGCTCCCCATGACTTATTCTCAGCCCTGGAGCTTGCCTCTGACCCTCAGAACTCCCTCTCTAGCCCTCTAGACTAGCCTCAGTCCCTTCATACTCGTTTCCTCCCCCAAATTCCCAGTTTGTACACCATGCACTGTGATGCCAATTGTGCACATAGACTTTGTGTTCGTCAAGTAACAATTTGCCCAGTGGTCTGAGCCTCCATGGTCAGCGGAACCTGACAAACTTGTGTATTTCACACAGTAGCTTAATCAGACCAAATTATCAGATTAGACTAGATATGTTGTGAATACAAGATGTTGTTCTTATATAATCTACAGATGTGCATCAAAGGCATGCATTGGCACTTATCTACAGTTCAATGTGCACTACATGCACACTGAGTATGCTAAAGATAACTCACTGGTTACAGATGTGCAAAGTTTTTTACAAAGATCCTTAGAGATTCCTGGACTTCCAAAAGATTGTGACATGGGCTCCACTGTTCCAACAGTAGCTCTCTTCCAGGATTTGGCCTTCCAGCATGCATACATGACCTAATATTTTTACTTGCTCCACACAAAGTATCAGCTTGTATTCTAAGAATATTCCACCACAATATTTCATCCTCCGTAAGACCCAGTTTAGGAGCCCAAAGAATTCCCACAATGCTAACCACACATTGGAGTTTTCTGGATGCATTGCCAGTTTTACATTTACCAGTCCTTTGGCTCTTTTACCCCAACATCATTGATAAACACCAACATAAAAAAGAGGATTTCTGGCTGGCAAATGAAGACTATGTCATCATGGAATATGGGCACTGGTCCAGCCTATTGGTAAAGTCACAAGCTGTAATGCCCCAAAAAGTGTCTGAAACATTGTCAAATCTTTCAATATTGGCAATATTAGCTGTTTGTCATAACCAACATATAGGTCCAGAGTAGCATTGCAGATCCTCTCCATGAACAATTCAGCTACATGGTCCAGATATGGTGGGACCCCTGAATGATGGATTGTGGTGTGATTGTGCAGTTCCAGACTATGTAAAATTGTAAGCTTTCTGCTTTTCTTAAGGATGCAAAACCACCTAGATTGATAAGAGGAATTCAAGGGTTTGTACACTTCTGCCTTTATCTTGATATGAATGAGTTCCATGATTTCACCCATGAGCCCCAGGAGTATCAGTCTGTTCTTTTTGTTCCAGAATATGTGTGGCATAGTAGGAATGACAATAGGCAGGAACATTGTTGGATCAAAACTTCCTCGCTCTGTGTCCTTCCATGCAAAAGCTTTGTTCTGCTTGGACATAAGGTCTAGCATAATACTTAGGACTTCTCCATCTCCTCTGCACCATTATGTGTCTGATTTCTCCACAGAAGTGGCACCTGTCCCCTAAAGGGGGTCAACCTCCCTGTTAATTCCCACCACACTTGGTACATTGATTTTCTCTAGGGCTGCCATTACTGCCATTTTTACAATGTCACTCATGTCCTCCTTTTTGATGTATCCACTGTCTGTGGCTGGTATGGCTGTCATGTTCCTTGTCAGCTGTATTGCCAGTGCTGGCAAGATTCTTTCTTCATACCCACCAAATTCTACTGAGAGGAGAGTCAGACTAGTGTTGGTGTCATGCAGGATCCAGATGCCAGCTTTGTACGTGTGACTAACTTCATGTGGCTCTTCCAGAGGGTGGTTGGGTTCCAGGATCTCTATTTTCCTGGCTACCTTGGTCCATAATAAGGTTGGAAAACCTTGCAAAAGTATGTTGTTCCATTTGAGAGCCATCCTGCTCCTTCTTGTTGGCATTCTTGGTACTGTGATTTCTTCTATTCATCAAGGCCTTACTATTGATGTTTACTTTGGTGTTTGTTGATTAGACAAAAATAGTGGTGTCATTGGTACTGAGATATCAAATGAGGAATATTTGTTAAAGGAGGTGCTCAATGATGGTTCTCTAATAAAATGTCTCTGAGATGCCCTCAGCAGACGATCATGCTAGTGCAACTTGTAGTTCTACTTCAAGATTTTGAGGTCTGGAGGACCCAGTTGGTGTTACTAAAGTTGCCAGTTCAATCTATGCTAGATAGGTTGTTGCTAGTGAAAATGGTGTCAGTCTGACTTTGGCAGCTTCCCAATGCTTTCCCTGTGCTCTGGTTTCTAGCAGTCTTCAATATGATAGCATTCCTATAACTTTATTAGCAAACTCTAGTACTTGAGTCCAGTACTTGGAAATTGGTAAGGATTTAGGCAATAGGTGTGAGAGTTAGTAAATACAAAAGGACCTGGAACATTACCATCAGGAAGAAGATAACTACTTTAGAAGTTTTAGGTAATAGTAGTAATAGTGGCAGAAAGCAGACAACACAGACAAAGAGAAAGATAATGCTGACAATATCAAAGAGACTTGGCCCTGTATGCTGGCAACTTTAGACTTTTTCCTCTCTATTTTTGTGATATGGTACAGTATTTATAGTATTTAGTGGTAGCCAGCAGTGACCACCTGCCATCACTCTTGGGTATCTAGCAGCTCTGCTCCACTTAACCTTGCCATTGTATGGGTCTAAGATTTTCCACCCATCCTACTTTGCTTCTGCCAGGTCTGTGGGCATTTGTGGTGCAACACACATCTACCACAGATTAGAAATAATCAAGCTATATCATCCTTCATGCCCTAGCAATGGTACTACTGCCACTACCATTGCCTATTGGCCATGTTAGGCAAAAAATCACAAGGGGCTTTCATTTTTTTCATCATCAGCCCTATTCAGCCCCTATTAGCACGGATTGCTGGCATGAACACTGGTGCTAAGCAGTTGCTTATTGTAAATGGCATGTGCTTGCTCAAGCATTAAGAGGCATGATGGTCAGCAGGGGTGAAGTGGAAGAGGCAAGAGGAGCTGTTGGAGTGGTGCCAGGCTCACTGGCTTGAACATTTTGGGGCTGAGTGGCTTTTGCCTTTAGAGTAGGTAAGCGTTGACTTGTCTTTAGCATTTAACAAGCTGATATTAGCAACTGGGTTCCTCCATCTCCTCTGGTAAGGTTGCTATCAGAGGAGATAGCCTGTATCTCTGTTGTCCCATCAACTTGTTTCCAATTTTATCTCTACTTGCTTATCTCTTACTTGACTTGTCTTACTCTCCTCTATTGTCTCTACTTGTCTTGTTACTCTCAATCCAACTCTTTGCCTTTCCTCAGTCTTCCCCTGTAAGGGCAACCTCTTGAGGTTATGGCTCAGTCACACAACTAGCAGAGGGAGATCCAAAGTATATTAGAGTATATACCAACAATATCATAATAGCTACTCACCTGGCAGAGAACAAGTCTAGGGATTCCCTATGCCAGGATGGATGCTTCTGAGGCTTCAGAAGCATGAGAAACAACTGTACAGGACAACAAAACCTTAAAAACCTTGAAAATTGCAAGACAGGACAAATCCGGAGTTTTGAAAGTCAGAAAGGCAAACTCCAGCTTATATAAGCAGCCTGTATGCAGTGCTGAGGGGCCATACTTGTCTGGATGACAGCTGAAGACCCAGATCACATCAGAGGCTGAAAGTGGTACCAACAGATAGCGTTAAAAGAGTAGAAGCAGTAAAGTAAAAGAGTGACAGAAAAAATAGGGGAATGAATGAAAGGAGAATGAAAGAATGAGGAGTGAGAAAGGGAGGGAATGAGGAGTTCCTATTCTGACATGCCAATCATGGCTCTGCGGTCAGAGATAATGCCAACATCATTCTCCTGCATCCAGAGTTGCTCACCATTTATGCTCTAGAGAGAGTGTCCATCCAGGGAGATTAGATCAACACCCTCTGGGACATCTGCTGGAGCAACTACAAGAAACTCTAGGAAGACTCTCTGGCCAGGGCCATGCTAGTCCTCCCCTCTAAGAGAACTGCTGGAGCACCAACAAGTAGGGTCTATAGGACAGTCTTCTCACTATCACAGTTGCATTTACATTTCAAACAACCTAGAGCTCTGAAGTCACATTGATGAACAGCACCATGACTCCTGGATTACTAGGCACTCCAGCCACTAGAAGACATTGGAACTAGTATTCCAGAATTACTAATGGCCCCAAATGCTGCAATACATTGGACTTTACACCAGCACCTGCAATCTGCACCTCTGGACCAAGCCCCAATGTCATCTCCTGGTGGGACAGCTACATCTCCTTCCAGTACTAGTGGCATGCTGGAGCATGGCCTCCATTGACTTCATCATGAAACTGCCAGACTCCCATGGCTATAATGCAATCATGATGGTAGTGGACCTGTGCAGTAGGGATGCTTACTTCATTCCCACCCACACCACCTGCTCTGCAATGAGCATTGCCAACCTTGACCAAAAACATGTATAGAAGTTGCATAGCCTCTTCAATGCCTATGTCTTCAACCAGGGTCCTCATTTTGTGGCAGAGTTTACCCAAAAGCTTTATTGCCTGCTCCATGTCAAGCTCCACACATCCACTGCATACCAGCCACAGTCTGATGGCCAAACAAAACAAGTCAACCAGGAACTCAAACAGTAGATCCACCTATTCTCACTGCTGGTACCAGAAGATGTTTCCATTGGGAAAAGTGTACAAGAAACCTGTTTTACCATTTCTGAAGTGCCAATTTCTGAAGGAAAAAGTCTTGAAACAAAGAAAAATGCCTTTTTCTGTTAGAAATTGGCACTTCAGAAATGGCATAACAGGTTTCTTCTACACTTTTTCCAATAGAAACATGTTCCAGTGCCAGCAGTGTCTGCAATGAGTGGCAGGATGGCTGGGATGAACTCTTTGCAGAGGCAGGGTTTGAGTACAACAACCATGTTCACTCTACCATCAAGGTCTCCCTATTCCTCCCAGATGTCAGGTTCCACTGACCATGGGGGCTCAGACCACTGAGCAAGTCTTTACTTGGCAAACTCAAAGTCTACATGCACAATCAGCATCACAGGGCGTGGCATACAAATCAGAAATTTAGGGGAGGAAATGAGTACAGAGGAGATGAGGCTAGTCCAAAGAGCTAGGGAGGAAGCTCTAGGGTTCAGGAACAAGCTCCAGGGCTGAGGATGAGTCCTGGGAAGAGAGTACAGGAGGGCCAGGGTCAGACATTGGGACTCTTCAAGTTCCAGGGCTGAAGTCAAAGGGGGATGGTTGAGAACATGACCAGGAAAGACCAGGGAACTTAGAGATTAGAGGTTTTGTGCAAGGAGCCATACAAGGGTACTGGGGCTCTTGTTGAAGCCTGGGGATTGTGCAAGGGTGCTGCAAGTGTCAGTGTTAGTTGAGAAGCTCAGAAAGGAGTGGTCTTGCTTTGGGAGCATGGGAGGCATGGAATGTGTGGGGAGGTGAGGAGTTGACTGAGAAGGGAGTGCGGGCATGAGATTCAGGCCAGGGTGATGCATTGATGTGAGACACGTGATGGCTGCCTAATCTGGATGGGGAGGGTGTCAGAGATTGCCAGGGTTTGTGCTGATGTGGTGTTGATGGGTGGTGATTGGCTGGGGATTGCTGGGGTTGGCACTGATGGTGGTGTTGGTGGCCAGGGATTGCCAGGGCCAGCGCTGATGTGGGGTGAGCAGGTGGTGATGGGTATTGATGGCCACTGATGGTGTTGATGGTGCCAGGGATGGCCGGTCTTGGTAGTGGTCTGGGCCCAGGGCCTTGTGGAGCTAGTCTGGTGAGTTTGGGGACACCAGGACCAGTGCTGGGTACCAGCGGTAGTTGGTGGAGTACTGGCAGTGGTGGTGGGTTGTGACACTGGACACCAGACACCACTTCTGGATCGGCTTCAAGCCTAGTGGACATCAGTCAGAGAACAAGTCTATGAACAAATTTGTGGACCAGATGTGCAAAGCCCAGGACAAAGACAAGGCAGCACTAACCAAGGCAAAGAATGACATAGCTCAGTACTATTACCATGGATGACTTTCAGTTCCCACATACAAGCCTAGCAATTGTATATATCTGAATGGCTCCAACATTGCCACTACTAGAAGCTGTCTCACCACCAGCTTGGGCCATACATAGTGAAAGGGCAAGTAGGTGTCAGGACCCCCACCCATTTCCTCCCATCAAATTCCAGCTCTGATCCCTCCCTGGTAGATCAGCCCCATTCAGGTGTCAGCCACATCTAGATCCAGCCACATCTAG
>JAGGAU010008646.1:0-13344 GCA_017657275.1 Termitomyces sp. T108 | reverse complement strand
AGACAGGACAAATCTGGAGTTTTGGAAGTCAGAAAGGCAAACTCCGGATTATATAAGTGGCCTGTATGCGGTGCTGAAGGGGCCATACTTGTCTGGATGATAGCTGAAGACCCAGAGCACCTCAGAGGCTGAAAGTAGTACCAACAGATAGCGTTGAAGAGGTAGAAGCAGTAAAGTAAAAGAATGACAGAAGAAATAAGGAAATGAATGAAAGGAGAATGAAGGAATAAAGAGCGAAAAAGGAAGGGAATGAGGAGTCCCCTGACAGTGACCTGACAACCTTAGCAACAATGACTATGTGACCTTCATATGCTATGCTACCAACTTCTTCCTTAGTGACAACACACTCTGGCAATGAAACAAGAATAGTGCTCATAAACTTGTGGTAAAACCTAGCAACCAGATCAAGATCTTATGAGCCATGGATGATGACTTGAGCCAGAAAGGACTTTATGCCACCAGAGCTACCCTTACTGAGCACTTCTGGTGGCCCCATGTCTGAGCGGATGTCCAGTGATATGTCAAGACCTGTCATCTTTGTTAAATCCAACAAACATGCCAACTCTTCATACTACCCACAGTTGCTATGCCAGCTCCCCTCTTCAGCAAGATATACATTGTCACCATGCACATGCCAAAATTAGGATGCTACAAGTACATTATACAAGGCCAATGTTTGCTAGTCCACTGGCCTGAGTTCAGAATGTTTCAAAGGGAAAACACAGGCACTGTAGCTAAGTGGTTGTTTGAAGATGTCATCTGCCATTGGGGTGCACTAAGAGGCACTAAGAGAAATAGTCCAGGCACAACAAATGCACTAATGGCCTCATGGAATGACCTGATTTTGATGTGTGCCAGGCCCTCTTCAAGGCAGCAGATGGCAATGAGTCACACTGGAGTGAAGCTGCTTATTCTGTCTTTTGGTCTGAAAAGGTAACTATATATAAATGCATAGGATGCTCACCTTACTATGCTGCTACCCCTTACTGCCAGCAGATATTGTAGAAGCCACCTATTTACAGCTGGCCCCCAATTCCATCCTGTCCACTACCAACTTAGTTGCCAGATGTGCCATTGATCTCCAGCAATGGAGTGATGACTTGGCATGCCTACACAAGACCATCTTTAACACCTGTCACCAAGCAGCCCTTGGGTTTGAAACTGACCATAGTGCCACCATCAAAGATTATG
Organism: Termitomyces sp. T108; assembly: GCA_017657275.1. Lineage (NCBI taxonomy): Eukaryota > Fungi > Basidiomycota > Agaricomycetes > Agaricales > Lyophyllaceae > Termitomyces > Termitomyces sp. T108. The sequence goes on along the minus strand of JAGGAU010008646.1, from coordinate 12,153 downwards.
ACTTCAAGTGAGGGTTTCTAGTGCTCATGAGGAATTCCAAGATTGAAATGACTTTCATCAAAAAGATGCATCCATGCTACTTGGGCCCCTTGGTAGTTATTTTATGAAACCAAGGAGGCGCTTATGTGTTCTGTGAACTAGATGGATCAGTCCTCCACCATCTGGTGATGACACCCAATAGTTGCTAAGCACTGTCAGGGATAACTGCAACCTAGCACCTCATGTAGAGTAGCATTGGGCATGCGCTAAGTAATATGAGAGTCCTGGGCAGGGTCCCAGTTACTCATGGTGAGGGATTTGTAAGTTTTATTTAAGAAATGACAGAGATTGCTTAGCGACTAAGTGCTAAATTAAAAGCCTGCTGTAAGTGCAGGGTGCTAGACTTCTGGCAACATGGAGACAGTAATGTACCTGGTGGTACTGCTGACAATCAAGGGCACTAACTTGAAGACATGTAGAAACAACTAAGGCTGCTGGCATTGGTAAAGTGCTAGCTGCTAAGTAGCCTTAGTGACTTGGAAAAGGCAAGAGAGGAATAGACAAGTTAGCAACTGTGTAAAATAGAGTTGCTAAGATGTAATGTGTGCAGTGGGGGGTCTATTGTCTGGTTCTACCACAAAGTACACTATTTATAAGGTGCTAGGATGCCATTGCTAAATACATAAGGTAAGTGAGAATAATACAGTTCAAACCCAAGAAATGGAAAAGAAGTCACCAACGGCATATGTTAAGAACTCCTAAAAATTATGGTACAAGGAATGAAACCTGAAAATTTACCACAGCATTTGTCAACCAGTTGGAAAACCCTACAACCCAAGACTATAAGTAGGCAAATGCATGGGGAACTGATACTTAAGCATGAAATTATCAAGGGGGTGGCAGTTGCCAGACATTGGCCAAAGTCGCTAAGGTGGAGCAGATGCCACTGAGGTGTCAGCAGTACAGGATTGCTTCATAATGTCCCTATAGTTCCAAGGCTTCTGATTGGGGAACTTGGCAACTGCTGATAAGATAGGACTGATCTAATCATGATGCCAGATAATCTTGATGCCAGATCAAGTCACTAAGATTAGCATTAGTGCACCCAGCCCAGCCAAGTACTTATCACTGAGAGACATGTTCAAGCTGCCCTTGAACAGAATACACCCAAGTGGAGGCTCTGCCACACATTTCCTGCATGCACCTACAAGCTGGAGGGCAAAAAACAGTTGATCTTCAACATCCTGGTGACAATGGATGGAAACAATTTGCTGAAGCATGGATGGAAACAATTTGCTGAAGCATGTCATTTGTTGAGGGCCAGCCACTGAAGACAAAAACAGGAATGAATGCCTGGATCATCAAATGAGTTGTGGGATAATTGTGTGATAGAGATAATTGTGTGATAGATGGCAACTATTATCTGAGTAGGGAGATGGTAGATGAATGGTCCAAAGGTGTCCTTTAAGAGATGTTGCCAATGGAGAATAATGTGGTGATTTATTTACCTCTTGTGCTAATATCATACTTACCCTCCCATGCAGGAGGAAGACACAGTGGGGTCAGAATCAAACCCCTGTGGAGAACAATGGAAAAACATGATTGATGAGCTGACTGTGCACATGTGTGGAATATTCAACAACACCAGCATCTTCTTGGTCCTCTGCCATCATTGCTTTGTTCTCCTAATTGCTGATATGTTTCAGAGTAGTGAACTTTGAGTATACATGCCTCTTCAATTATATCACTTATCTGATGCCTTATAAAAGTGCCAAGTACCCTTTGGCTATGGTCAACCAACTCTTAGATGCCTTTGGCATGCAAATTGGCAACAGCTATGACATTGGGTGTAAATTCAGCATAATGCTTGCTAACAACCCCCTTGGATCCTGTGCATGTGAACTTCAGTATAAGTCACTGGTTGGGAGCTTCCATGGGCATGCTCATAACCAATGCTGTCGACTTGCTTTCCTTGTGAAGTATGTTGAAGGTCTTGGGCTTGAGGACCTCAAGGGATGTGAACTTTTCCAAGTCCAATGCCCTGGTGTTGTCATATCGTTCACCAGAAGCAGAGCATACAGGAATATGCAAAGCATATGGATAGACAGGATACTTACCAGAACCTCAATATGTCCCCCCTTCTGTTTGGTCTCTTTTCCAGTTCATATGACTTCAGGTACTTTTCTTATCAATAACTACAAGCAGGTGCTGAAGCTCATCAATGGCCTACCTGCATTGGAGAAGCAGATGCAGAACCAAGGCATTAGAAGTTTTGATACCTTCAAGCAATGGCTGGTGGAGAGGGCATATCTTGAGGGATTATCTTGGGAGCCTCTCGAGGAGATGCTGCAGATGGAGTATTACCAGAAGTTGGTGAACCTTGAGGCTAGTCAGAAGGGGCTGGATGAGGCACAATCAAAGTGGCTTGTAATCATGCTGGAGACACACAATGCACATGACTATATGCAATCTACAGAGACTCAATGTTTACATGCCATTGAAAACCACAAGAAGGACCTCAAGATTGTTCAAGGCATTGAATTAAAACTGGGCATCATGACATGGTGGACTCAAACATGCCTGGAGTGGAGGGAAGCTGCTGAGATGTTGGCCAAACATTGTTATCAATGATGTCTGGATAATTTGGAGGCATTGGTGGTGTCGAGGATGTTCAAATTGACAAAAATGAATATGTTATTTCACATTGCAAGTCATTGGCTGTACAAAATGTGCTTGACCTGTACAATGTTGCTGCTCATGCCCTTTCTCCACCACATCCCAAACTTTCATGAGATCTTGTTGTGGAGTATGCAAACTTTGACCTGTTATCTGATACATGGGAAGATGTACGTGAATGCTCCTGGGCCACACCCACTGCTTGCATAATGATGAATGAGTACTTCAAGATAGAGCAAGCCTGTGAAGAGATTGACCAGCTCAACATTGAAATTCAGCAAGTTGTTACCTACATGCATGATGAAGAGACATATCTGAAAGAAAGGGAAGAAGTCATTGACACCAAAGATAGTGCATTTGCCCATCACCTTTGTCTGCACTGCAAACATCTTCATCAGTTCAACAAGCTTCATATCCATTGCTTTTGCAAGCTTGCCACTCTTCCAGAGTTGTTAGACTGGATGTATTTAGATCGTTCAGTTCCGACATGGTCACGTGGTTTATTCTAGATACACGTCGACGTGGCATTTACTACCTCAGTTGTTTCTTGTCCTGCGACAGTCACTGAGGTAGTAAGTGTCATTGTTTCCTCATTGTTTCTACCATACCAATACTAATACCTTACATGTAGTCATCTCTCTGTTGTGTAGGTATGATTAATCTGAGTTGTTTCTTGTCCTGTGACAGTCACTGAGGTATTGTTTCTCTGTCATGTAGGCTCTCACCATTGGTCTAGTAAGAGTTTATGGGCTCTATCATGCCAGGCATCAGAGCTAACCATGAATGTAACATAAATGCAATGGATGTCAGTAATGAGGAAGAGACCAAGGATAGTACAGGAGGAGAGGCAGAAGGTAGTGATGGTGAGGAGGATAACAGTAACAACAACAACAACAATGCCCAGCTAGCAGAAGAAGTAAACAAGGTGATTCAAATCTCTTCTGATCTTTAGTTTAGGGCTTTCCTTTCCAAATAACACAAGTAATATGTATTATTGATGCTATATGACAATACTAGTAATACAATCTCTTTTTTCTGAAGTTTTTTGGTGAATTTTGAAGGGGGATGCGAGCTCATTGTGTGCAACAATGAGGAAGAGGCGGGATCAATAGGTGGCGTTATATCCAGGCAGCCTCGATAAATACCCGAGGTGATGTTGGTAATATGGTGTTGCTGACATATGCAACAACCTGATGGCCTAGGCACCACCGGCAATAGTCCCGACCATAGCTGGTCGACGGTCTCAAGGACAAGTCCTAGAAATATCATGGTTTTATTGGAGGAAGCATGTAGTAAAGGAAATCACGCCTAATTAGGAGTGGAACATCAATCATATTCCACGCCTAACTAGGCACGAGTGTCAACTCGTGACTTCGTTGAATCTGTCTTTTATTCTCGACGTCTTCCAAAGTCTCTTGTTATACCATGGCAAATCAATATCACTATTTACCGGATGGTATGCTACCGATTGCCTGAAACTATTCCTCAGTGCCAAGGATCTAAACGAGGACAGCTGACAGAAAATTTCACTGCAACTAATATTTGGCCGAAGTGATCAAAGTTAGGCCAAATATCAAAATTTGGGACCTTCCCATCGATTTGATAACGGCTGTCATGTGTTTGTTCTATCAGAATGCTCTGATATCGGACACACTTTTCTGCTCGTCGTATGTTGCCAAACATTTGGCACAGTTTTTACGCAGCATTCAGATCTGAACAGCTTGATCCCAAACTGTGGATCTCGTGTATGTAAGTCCGAGTTTTCGTCGATTTAATCAATAATGACTTCTCCACCGCCTCATGGCTCGTTACGTCAATGTTCTCATACCCATCTGTTTTGTTGCTGTGTCATCTGTTGCTGAACATTTGGTTATAACTACTTGTGAACTCATGAACCCTATCAACCCATGTCACGTAGAGTAACAAGGTGGTTTTCTGATCAACCCGGGAAGGTCACACAATGATTCGAGGCTCTATGTGAGCGTATCCTTGGTTAGGGACTGATCAAGATTATTCATATCATGGCCGAGATCACAAATCCGACAGAGCGAACTGAACGGGTGAAAATGACCTCTAATGGGGAAATGCAGCTTTCAGCATGACAAATGAGATTTAATATCGATTTAGAAACGGCTGAAACAGATTGCAAGAGAGCCATATCATATATTTACCATACAATCGGCCACATGTGCTTCTTATCTATGTGAACGAGCTACGCGAGGCCCGTGCCGAAGGCACGGGTCGCGTAGCTCGTCTGAATGATGGATTGAACCATTGATCATCTTACCTGAACCCGTCTGCTCGGAACTAATTTGTTGGGGTTTATGGCATTCCAGTTGAGCTAGCGTAACCTCCACAAAAATAATCAGCATCTTCAATCAATCATTAAAGAAGATTCTGATATTCCGGTATATATATCTAACAAAGGACTCCACTGGAATTGATACTCAACGATATGGACCTCAATCAATGTCCTCTGCCTGTCTTTCCCACAATCAAACACGATGTCCTTTTGCCGGACATAATCGATTTCAATATGACTCACAACCCGAGGCAACCTTTCTTTATTTTCGTTGACCCGAGCAAGGGGTATCAAGTTATCACACAACTGGAATTTGGTCGGGCTGTTCATCGTATTGCACGTGCACTACGACCTGATCGTGTGGGACGGGATGGCGAGGTGGTCGCGATTCTGGCTCATACAGACACAATCATGTACTCAACAATCATCTCAGGAGCAATAGTTGCTGGACTTGTAGTGAGTCTCCGAGTATGTCTTTATATTTTCTAAACATTTCATTCGTAGCCATTCCCAATCTCATCCCGAAATACTCCTGCTGCAGTAGCCGAGTTACTCATGAAGACATCGTGCCACCGTCTCCTCGTGACAAATGCCCCACTCAAAGCGTTGATAGATCAAACGAAAGCGTGCCTATCAGTATCTTCCTATGAAGTTCAAATAGAGGAAATATCATCACTTGAGGTTGCGTATCCTCAATTCGCTGATGAGACTGCAGATCACCCATTCGAGCCTTATCCTGCTCCTTCTCATCGTCCAACTGCCATGGACATCTGTATAATTATTCACTCTTCTGGAAGCACAGGCATGCCAAGGCCCATCCCGCAAAAACATTTGTATTGGATCCAGGTCGCAGCAACGCGTCGGTTCTGCTTTCTTCTCTTTCCTCTTGATTCAACTCATTTGACTGTTTTTTCTCCAAAGCGGAACTGAGGGAATATGTTCCGCGATTGGTGCTAGGATCCATGTCTCTTCCCCCATTCCATGCACTCGGCATCGCATATCAGATTATCCACCCTGCATATAATGTCCTTGCGTGTGCAGTGTTTCCTCCAACAGCAATTCCTGGGGGATCACCTATTGTTCCTACTCCAAAAAGTGTTCTTGATCATGCAAAAGCTACAAAAGTAAATGCGATTTTCACAATCCCAGCCTTTATACAGGCTTGGTCCAGTTTGTCAGAAGATGTCGATTACTTGAAAAGTCTTGAGTTCGTTGTATGTATTAGTCTGTGACTCCAGATCACCGCTCAATTCTTCATTAGTCATATGCTGGTGGCCCGCTCCCACCGAAGCTTGGTGATAGACTCGCAGCTTCGGGTGTCCAACTCTTCCCATTCTATGGTGGTACAGAGTTTGGCGGACCAACTTATACACTGCGAGAGAAGGATGAAAGGATGGATTGGGAATACATGAGATTCTACCCACACACAAAGGTGAGGTGGGTTTCTCAGGGAGATGATACATATGAATGTCAGTTACTGGTATGCTGAATTCGTTCTCTAGATATTTGACAGTGAGAGTTTACATAATCTTAGGCATGTGAAAACTCCACTCTAGCAGTGCATAACCTACCTGATGTCGAGGGATACGCAACTGCCGATATCTTCAAGCGTCACCCTACGAAAGAAGGATTATGGAAGATGTAGGTTCTAGTGTACAGTGTTTTGACATAGTGTACTCACGTTATGCGAAGTGTCGGTCGTTTAGACGATGTCATCATACACTCTTCAGGTGAAAAGACTGTCCCTGGACCTATGGAGGTCATAATCATGAGCAACCCTTGGTGAGTAACTCTATTTGCGACATAACTAGTCTGTCGAAGGTGTATAGCATACAAGGATCCGTCATCTTTGGGCGAGAACATCCTCAGCCTGGAGTTCTGATTGAACTTAAACCCAGCGCAGGGATCAAGGTCGGCAACGAGGCTCAGCTTGCGCTTGCTCGTAACGAAATATGGTACGTGACGGAATACCTTTAGCTAGTACATTTTTTGATGGATTAACCTAGGTCAACAGTCGAAGAAGCCAATAATGTAGCCCCAGCTTTCAGCAAGATATATAAGGAGATGATTTTGTTTGCTTCCGAAGAGAAACCGCTGCCGCGAGCAGGCAAGGGGACCGTAATGCGTAAGGCAGCATTAAATTTATACGCTTCGGAAATTTCAGCTCTGTACGTATTAAGACATGGTAATCTCAATTTACCATTGTTTCTAATTTGACGATAGCTATGACAATGTTAAAACTAACATCGCAGGCGTTTCTCGCCCTACGTCATGGGATTCTGTTGATGTAGAGACTTGGATTCTCGAGCAGGCCATGGAGCTTGCTTCAAAGAAGAATATCATTCGTGATGTCAATTTGTTCGATCAGGGTTTTGACAGGAAAGTTCTACTATTTTCCTCAGATATTCGTGTCGGTTGATTGTCATACTTTTCAGTCTGAGTGCCACAATCTTGCGTCTCCGTATTGCTCAGGTCATGAGCTCATCAGGGGACCCGTTGCTTATAAAGGGGTCGAAAAATCTAAATCAAAACTTGGTTTATAACACGCCAACTATCAAGAGGCTTGCAGAATACATAACTTCATTCCCCGGATTACAACAAGATCCACAACCGAAGGCAGAAGTTGACCTGATACAGGAGTTAATTGCGAAGTATAGCAGGAATCTTGACCCTCATTCCCTTGGAAGTTCCCCTGCGCCGTTTGCTCCAAACTCGGACTTAGTTGTTCTCTTGACGGGTTCAACAGGTCATCTAGGGTCTCAAATTCTTGCAAACCTTTTGAAAGAAGACCGCATTACCCGAATTTATGCCTTCAATCGAGACCACCAGAATTTTGCATCGCCACTAGATCGGCACAACCAGAGGTTCGCAGATGTTGGCCTTGACCCAGGTTCACTTATGAATGAGAAGGTGATATTTGTCACCGGAGATGCCACGCGAGGCGACCTCGGAATTGAGGAGAAGTTGTATCGTGAAGTCGGCATTCATTTTTGTTCTATTTGCAATGTCTTGATTTTCTTTTCAGATTTCCTCGTCCGTGAACGTTGTCATCCACAATGCCTGGAAAATAGACTTCAATCTCCCGTTACTGTCCTACGAGCCCAATATTCAAAGTTCACGGCACTTGATTGATCTAGTACGAGCAGGTCCCAATGCTTCGCGTGTACGATTCCTGTTTATTTCTTCCATCGCTTCTGCTCAGTCGTGGGATGCTACACGCGGGCCAGTGATCGAAGATGTTGTCGAGGCTTCTTCTGCCCTTGGAGGTGGATATGGGGAAGCAAAATACATAGTTGAACGAGTTTGTATACATAGGTCTTCTGATTGCAAGTTTTTTGACGAACATTCAAACAGATGCTTGTGAACAGCGGCTTACAAGCGACATCCCTCAGGCTCGGACAGATTTGCGGCGGTCTACCAAAAGGTTCATGGCCTACTTCTGAGTGGTTCCCACTCCTTGTGAAGTCAAGTATTACGTTAGGAGACCTTCCGAGTCTTGATGGTGTATGTCTACTCGACCCAGATTTACCCTCTGATTCCTTTATTTTATTTGTTGTTTGAAGGTTGCACCATGGATCCCGGCAGACTCAATGGCTCAGGCAATCAGTGATATTGTCTTGTATCCTCTTTCAAGTCTCTTGCCCTGTGTACTAAACATTGTCCATCCACAACCAGTGGAGCTCAAGGTTATCATGGATTGCATCATTACTGCTGTAAAGGATGTGTTGGGCATTGAATTACGAGCTGTTCCTGTCAATCAATGGCTCTGCTCACTTGAAGCCCATGCCAATAAGGTTATGCCAGACAACCTGGAATCAATTGTAAGGTGTACTTATTCTTCAATTGCAAGTTGATTATTTATAACATTTGGTTTTGTCCATATAGCCTGCAATTAAGCTGATTGGATTTTTGCGTACACTTGCTGTAGGACAGATCTCTCTGGCATTTTCCACTCAGATAACAGAGAGTATCTGTGCTGCTTTGCAAACCATTCGATTGAAGAAGATTGGATATGATGATGTCAAGGCCTGGGTTGAATATTGGCATGGTGTGGATCACTTTAAGGGTACACAATTGATATCACTGTATCAATAGTTGGGATAACAATCTATGTATGTTGTTATTCTAGGGACCAACTTTTTGTGGGGGCAATTTCAATCTTGGATGAATGCATAGTTAACTACAAGACAGAATTACCTTTCCCTCCCTTTGAAAATCCTGGGGAGACCTTTATGTACATTTGAAATCCAGGTACACTGTTCAGATATGTCAAGGCAAAATCAACTTGCCAAATGTCCCAACCCAGCTGCATGACTACTGCTGCTAGTATCCTCAGTGACTCCAGCCATACTACCGCCATGTACATTTTGTTGTAATCTTTTCCCACCACATGCAAATAGCCCTTAACTACTCACCTTGCATTACATCTCTTCACCATGCCTTCTGCATTATACTTGTTTGTGCACATTCACCTACAACCTATAACCTTCTGCTCAAACTCTTCTGCAGGGATTGGGCAGAACACATCCTGACCAACCATCATCTTCATCTTAGCCTCCATAGCAGGTACCCATAGATCTAGCCTTTCCATGGCCTTGTCATAGATTCTTGATACAATGAGGTTGTCTGTCATGTTAATGGTATTGTTGAATAGGGCTAGAAATGCATAGGCATCTTTGTCAGGGGACTTTCCATTTCAGTTCTGGTCTCCTCCACTCAGAATACTTTCCTCTGATGCTCCTTTCCTAGCTCTACTCATTAACCCTGACTCCTAGTGCCAATAGCTCCCTGGTGCAGAGATATAATTGGTGCAACAACAACTAGCATGGCCTCAACCCCTTACTTCAGCTCTTCAAATCTATCTGATTAGTTCAACAAACCCTACATATCACATCACTGAGGGACCACAGCATCTACAGCCATGCTGGCTGAGTCACTATTCTATGATGCAGTAATGTGTCAAAAAGCACCAGGAATTGTGGAAGCAATGGATATCCTGAATGCTTCACAACAAGCAAATGAGTCCCAACAGGACTTTGAGAGATGATAAAATGCTGTGCATCAGCAAGCTAGTACAAGTGAAATGCCTATACAGGCATTGTCAAAGGTTGAAATGGCAATGTCCAACCCTGCAAGTGAGGATAATGCAGAAGAACCACAAGAGAAAAAGATGCCTCATTGATGCATCACTATCAAAGAAGAGGTATGAAAAAATCACATACCAGAAGAACCAGTTACATTACAATGTGTCATGAGATGTGTCCACCTAGTGGACAACTGGAATGAGAACATTTATTATCAATGCATCTGCAACCAGGACTTGCAGGATCATGGAGAGTCATCAATAGATGACCAGGATATAGTATTTGAAGGGTGTGAAGGAGTCACATTGACTGATGATATGAGGTGACAATTTGTTGTGAGGACTAGAAAACCAGATAGGGATCCAGACAATGGAGCACCAGAGCAACCCAGGACATGGTCATTGTAATAACAATCATGACAGGCAAGATCATTAAAATAACTAGAGACCTCCTGGTTGTCAATCAGAGACACCAGCTTCTTGGGCTCAACCTGCTCCACATCAAGAATGCAGGGTGGAGAAGCCCCCATATCAAGTACCTAGAGCTTGGTCTATGCCCTTACCACATGATCTATGTGCTAGCACAGGGATGAATGAAGTGGTTAGGATCCATATGGATTATATGCACAACCACCTCAATCTTGTAAATGACTCTTTGGGAGTCAGATTCAAGTTCCCACATGGAGTAAAGCCCCATCAAGCTGAAGAAAAGCATATCCAAGCATATGCTAGAGGTTAATAGATGACTTGCTTTGAGTCAGATTTAAGTTCCTGGACAGGATAAATCCTGTCAAGTCAAGCTGAAGGAAAGCATATCTAAGGATATGCTGGAGATTATAAATTCTCTCATTTGAAAACTGGGTTTGCTACCACTTAGCAGCATGCTGCTATGGAGGAAATGATATGTGCTCCATGAATTTCTTGATAGAGAAGCATGGAACTGGTTCTGCAGACATGTCCTGCATATAAATCAGGACAAACATGACTGGACCTTCAAGGAGGTCCTTATTGGACTGTATAACCACTTTGTAAATGTAGCAACTATGCAAGAAGCTTTTAGAACTGCAGTGTATGATGCTATAACTGGTGTTCAGACCTTTTACAATAACCTGGTGGGTCATGCACAGAATATGGCCATCTATGCAGACAAGTTTACTATCAGAGAGACATTCCTGGACAGAATACCAGATGAAATGTGGTGTGCACTTATATGTGATGACAATTTGTCACCAGAAGTCAACACTGTGACAGAGTTCTTGATGTATGCAATATGCTAAGGCAATGCCTTGGAAATAGGATGTGGCAAAGGCAACATGGAAGTTTTGAGTTGGAAGGTGACAGGTTTGGCTTGGAACATGTCTAAACACTGGGTGAGGTAAATCCTCCATTTATGGGGGTCACAATCCATGAAGGACTTGGGCTTTTGTATATCCAGCTTCCATTCTTGGGTGAGGATGTTGCAAGCATTGCATGAGGGTCTAGCATTGTGAGGTGGAGGTCTGGCATTATAGTAATAGTAATAGTGATTTCTGCCCTACAGGAGTGGAAAAGTGCCCATAGCAGGACTCCAGCCTCCTGAGGGTCCACTGTTGGGGGGGCCTCTGCTGCCAGTGGGTGGCCCTGGGTTTCATTGGGGTGGTGGATGTATTTACAGCCATTAGAGGCTGGTGTCATGTGCATGGTATCAATGTGTATTGTTTGGAATATGGATGGTGTGTAAGTGACTGTTGGTTCTCTATTTACAACTGTTTTCTGACAAATCTGACAGTTGTGACAAGTTCCCACATACCACTGTACATCACCATCAATCCCTGGCCACCAAAATCGCTCTTGTATTAGCATTTTGGTTGCATAGGCCCCTCTGTGCCCTAGGGCATCATGGGCTGATTTGAGCATATACATGCGTCTGTCAATATTGACAACCAGCTTGTGTCGCTCCTCCAAATGTCGCTTGTACAGTCTACCCTTTTGGTCAAAGAAGAACTGTCTAGCAAACTTCTTAAACTTCTCTATGTCCCACCCTTTTAGGTCTTTAGGTTCAGTCCCTGGGTCTTGTAGCCATTTTTGTACAAGTGGCAATAGATTATCCCAGTCTTCTCCCTCACTACCTTTT
>JAGGAU010008645.1:0-13359 GCA_017657275.1 Termitomyces sp. T108 | reverse complement strand
TGGAGGTGACATCCTTAGCTTGGTATTGAAGATAATCGATAGAAGCTAATCGGACAAAGGATTTGACTTTATATACACAATGTTGCAGTCCCTTAAGGGAAGTGTGAGCAGCTTGCACCTGCATCAGAGATGGTAGAAGGAGCAAATACATATCTCGAGGGATCGAGATCATCGAAACCAACAAAAAGAATCAGTTCATTACGTTACTTCCAATTCAAGAACCTTGAACATTTCGGCTTCAAAACTTTGTAAGTAATGACGTCTGCTATATATATAGCTTGATTTGCAGTGTAACTAGTTTTACTCACCGGTGGGAGCTTGTGTAAAGGAGAGACAGTTGAATGGGACAAGTAGCAAAGAACTTATGATTATTCATGCTCGATGTTGGGCTGCGAGGTTTATAGCAGAAGGCCTTCCGTACGGTGTACCATTCGTATCAGGAAGGATCTATTTTACAAGTACACTGGCACACCTGCCGCAATCAAGCCGCTAAGTCAAGATCTAATACTCCAATGTATTCCAACGTAAGTAACTTCGGAGTTGTGTGGAGCTTGAGAACAAGAATGTTTTCCCCAATAGAAGATTCAACCATGGGACAGCTACCGTAATTATGCCGTCCCGGATTCTGGTAATAACCAAAAATAAAACGAGGAAGGGGTAAATCTTTCGGGTATTCTTATTCAACTCATGGGCTAGAAATAGCCCATGTCGCAGCGAAACCGTACCAGAGTTCAAATCATAGCTAGTGATTATGGGAGAAATTACGGCAGATGCCATGGACTACACACTAACAAAGTCGACAGGTAAACATCAAACAAGGCTTTCAATCCATTCTGATACAAGCTTCGGAACAGTGCACAGTACTTCTGGTGACAGATGTCCAGATTGGTGATTGCTGCGTATCTGTGTGGAGAATGTGATGGTCAGCAAAAGCCTTTGTCAAGTTGAGTTTGCCGGTTGTAACTCAAAATGCTCCACGGAATGTAATGGTCCAGGTTCTGATGTGTTCAAGCCATTCTTTCTCGAGGAACTATGTGAGCAATTTCTAGATGTAGGAGTTAGGAAAATTTATGCCTTCTCAATACCTTTTTACCATCCATTTGCTGTCAGAAACGGTATGGAAATTAGTATGATATTCTGTTTAGTATTTTTCTATGGAAAAGCAATCAAGTTTATTGTTGGAACAGACATTAAAATATTTGACCTGTTTCTTTCCTCGAGTTTTGTCTGGTTATTATTGACTAGTCTGCTTTCCACTATACTTTCCATCTGTCATTATCAAATGGTCTGTTTTTGCTCTCCAGATATCGAGGCATGTACCATTTGTATAAATCTATTTTGTGGATTACTTGAAGTGTCATTAATTCATACCTATGGAGGTTGACCTTGCTTCAGTAATTTTACCTTATATATCGGTACCATGTACTCCTTATAGTGGCACCGGATAGATCTTGGACACGCCATGCTTGCAGCGACCCATACAAGCGGGTGGCAGACTCCTGGATCATCTTACTACCATGACTCAAAGGGTCCTGCCCGTGTAGAGCACGGAGAATAAGGTTTTCGTGAGAATGGGTATGAGGACGAAGCGCCCCCCGGGACAAATAGTGAGAGCTTGGGGTGAACACTTATCCGAGTCCCACAGGCAGGACGTAACAGTCGTAACAGCATTTTCATATGTTTGGCTGAGCTGAGGCAAAGCCGAACATGGAACTAAACCGATTCCATTTCAGAGCTAACTTTGTAGATATGCCTAGAAGTTGATAAAAGCTGAACTACCGAACAAAGAACTATTTGATTAGCACTCTATGGAGAGTCTGAGAGTCGATTTAGATACCACGTAAGTTTCCGGTCAACAGAGACGTCTTATCAAATCATATGCTTACCATACACGCATCGCACAGTGGTGATCATTATAGTTTGGTACTCAACACCTTCAATGGAAGAAGACCCGCTGTACACACTGTACACAGAGTTTTAGGTTTCTCAAAAAATGGCGTAAATTGATGTATAGTCTACCTATTCCATCTTTCCTCATTTATATGACACTGGCCTATTATGTTCATGCAGAAGGTATGTTTACCGGAAGGCTTTTTGTCTCTCAAAGCTGTGGCCTTGCGGCAAGTAGTATGGCACAAAATGGTGACGGATAATGAATAACTTTTCACGGATAGTGTCAAGTTACGAAGTTTATTTCATGCTTCCATCCCCAGCGCTTAGCTAACTCGGTTGCCTTCTGCATGGCAGATTCTGTATATGATTGATTAATTGTCACTTGAGGCTGCCGAATATGAATATGTCAATCGCACATGCGACTAAACCGGCAAATCACGAAAACTTGGGGATAAGGATACTGTATGGCGGGTCACAAAATCCCTCCATACCTTCATTACCATTCGATACAGCCACACCTCGGTCGCTGGATCATTTCATGGTACTTCTGAAGTGTGTACATCCATAGTAGGATTTCTCCACTCACGTAATGATCATACTTGACATGTAAAATCCTTTTCTATTATGTGCTCGTGACCCTTCTTTGGATCTTGGCACATACTATATACTTCTCACGTTTCTGGTTTATACGCCTGTGCGGATCTTGCTCCTTGTTCTCGCTCGATAGAAAAGTCTTGGGACTTTAGCCGTTGATCAATCTGCGCCTTTCGGGCAGTCACCGATCAAATTCCCAATAGAGAAAAATTGATACAAATACACATAGAAAGGCAACAAGAAATCGTGGCACATCGTTAGAGAATTGTGACTTGCCCAAAACATAATCCCAAAGATGAAAGCGACTCACAACCACCTACTCTGCTTTTGTTTCTCCAAATCCGTCAAAGGCACATACTATAGATCTGTGAGCGGGACATTAATATGATGTCGAAACGAACTACCCACAGACACGCCCATGACCTCCATTTCAGTCACCTGTCCATCTTTATCCTTGTCGACATTAATGATATTTTGAATGTAGTCGCCAACGGGGATGAACATTCTCCCTGGGCTCGCGAGTTGCTCGACAAGTTTGGACGGGGTGGTCGGTGCTGCGGCACCGACGTGGATGGCGTCATAGGGGCCTGCGTGATATTCTTACGAAGAGAAATACGATTACGAAAAGTGCCTACCACCGGATACGTACCCTTCATCAGAAACGGACATTGAATGACTTTTAAGCGACGGAAGCAAAAGAAACGCAAACTCGGAACACACCTTCCCGCCCGTCGCCGGTAACGATCACGATCCTGCCGTCATCGAGGGCTTTGCCGAGACCGTCTCGCCTCAGGTTCTCTTTGGACCATTGTGCCAGCTCGTCGACGTGCTCGATGCCTACGACGGTGCCGGTGGGGCCGACAAGGTGGTGGAAGACAGCGGCGAGGTAGCCTGAGCCCGAGCCGACGTCGAGGACGCGAGCACCGGGGCGGAGAAAGGGCAGGATTCCGGATGCGGCGTAGGCGTGCTGTAAACATGTGAGGATACTGAGGAGAGACGACAAGAAAGACGGACCATGTGTGGCGCACTGATGGTTGCGCCATAGCCAATTGGTCTGCTGCTGGGTGAGAGGCGGTAATGTGTCGAGAGAAGGAGACGAACTGGGGCGAATCTTGGTATGCAGACGAGGGGTTGCGTACGTAATGTGCTCGATCGACTCTCTCCATGGCCTGTGCGACGATGGGGCTAACAATGATGTCGGAAATACACAGTTTCGCGATAAGCTGGTTGTTCGTTGTTCCGCTGCAGCGCCAGGCCATTGTAGTGGCAAGAGGATCCCGTCGGAATGATCTCAGACAAGCATGTTGTCTCTAATTCGGCATTTCCCGAGCCCAACGGAGTCCTGAGAAGAGTGCTGCGCAGTGCCCATCGCTGACGTTTTGTGGGCGAGAGGGACAGCCATGGGCCAGACGTGGCCTGAGGCTTGAGCTTGATTGGCAGCCGATGCCAAGGCGCCGAGACACGCGAAGTGTGTCAATGTTTATTATATAGCAATGTTGTCACAATTTGAATAGATTGCGACATTCTCTCTATCTCTTCAGCTTAGACCTCCACGGGAAATTCTACCCTACCCTACTCATTCTTTTTCCGCATGGGTGGAGCTAATTCAACACCCGTAGTTGCGCTTCTCCTTACTGTTTTCGATGTGTGTCCATCCAGCCACATGTAGCATGCGTGTTCTAACCGTCTGCAGTCCATCCTCGAGGTCTTTCTACTCTGTCTTGCTGGATACATTCTTGCAAAACAAGGCATTCTCGACAAGAAGACCCAAAAGGTATTTCTAGATTTTGCTTTCTCATTGCCGACATTTACGCTTTTATTATCCGCAGCAAATCAATCACCTCAATGTCAACCTCTTCACCCCCGCACTCCTTTTCTCCAAGGTGGCGTTCTTTCTATCGCCCGGTCTGTCCAAGCTTCCCGAAACATGAATGCCGTCGCTGACGCATCTCTAGAGAAACTTCGGGAGCTATGGATTGTGCCCATCTTGTTCATCGTAGTCACCCTCGTGTCCATGTCCGTCGCATGTGGTCTCTCATACTTTGTAGGCCTCAAGAGATCACAAAGGTATCCGTCCTTGCTAGACATTCCAATGGTCCCGCTCACACGTTACCAAGAAACTTTGCAATGGCAGCTGCAATGTTCATGAACTCCAACTCCCTCCCGATTGCCCTCATGCAGAGCCTCGTGGTCAGTGTCCCCGGCCTGAAATGGACCGAGGACGACAACAAAAACGCAATGGTGGGTCGTGCACTGACGTACCTCGTCCTTTACTCTACTCTTGGCATGGTTGTACGTATCCGTAACCTTTCTACGTTTTTTGATCCTATACACTCATCACTCCAATTCAGGTCAGGTGGAGTGTTGGCGTCCAACTCCTCTCCCAAGCCGATGAAGAGACGGCTCCAGACCCTTTACTCGTCGACATAGACAACTCCGACGGCCACTCTATGACGTCCAGCACCGACACGCACGGCCAGCCCGGTGCGGGCACATCCACCTCCACGTTCATCGGCACATCCATTTCCGAGTCGCCGCGTGCGCTTTCAACCGATCAACTCCACCCCGACACCCATCTCCGTGTGCACCCGCCGGAACGCCACACGACATACTACCTCTCTTTCCCCAACTCCCCCTCTCAGGAAGAGGCTCCTCTCCCTTCGGACGACACGCCACCGCCCTCGCACCCAGTCTCCGCCTCTCTCTCGCCATACGCAGGGTCACCCTACGGCTCTGCCTCCGCGCTCCCGCTCCCTCTCTCCCACCCAACCTCTTCCTCACCCGGCGCTATCGTCCCTGCCGCCGTCTCCGCGACCACCGCCAATGCCGCCTCAGGCACGCTCCACCTCGACACCCGCATCTCGCCCGCGCACCTCCGCCCCCGGCGGCACCGCACGTCCCTCCCACGGCGTGCCCAACGCAAACTCCTCCGCACCCTCGCCGCCCTGCGCAACTTCATGACGCCCCCGCTCTGGGCCGCGCTCCTCAGCGTCGTGGTCGCGTGCACGCGCCCCATGCAGCACCTCCTCGAGGCGCACTGGCGGAGCGTCAAAGGCGCGCTCGGCGCCGCGG
The DNA here is from genome assembly GCA_017657275.1 of Termitomyces sp. T108. Taxonomy (NCBI): domain Eukaryota; kingdom Fungi; phylum Basidiomycota; class Agaricomycetes; order Agaricales; family Lyophyllaceae; genus Termitomyces; species Termitomyces sp. T108. The sequence continues at coordinate 7,800 of JAGGAU010008645.1, read as the reverse complement.
GGAACTGCAGCATCCCGCTGACGCTCGTCGTGCTCGGCGCGTACTTCTACACGCCCCCTGCGGCCGAGGGCGAGGGCGCGCACAAGGCGCGCGGGGGGCGGGGCGGGAGCGGTGCCAAGGCGCGGGGCGGTAGGTGGTGGAATGTCGATGTGAGAGGGTTCTTGGGGATGAGGCAGCCTATTATGCTGCCGGTGGACCCGGAGGGTGAGAATGGGCACGTGAATGGCGATGCCACCGCGAGTGGCATAATAGGCGCAGCACGGCAGGGTTCGAAGCATGCAAGGAAGGGAGAGACTAAAACGGTGGTTATCGCCGTGTTGTCGAGGATGGTGCTCACGCCGGTGATCCTTATGCCGCTGTTGATTCTATCTGCCAAGTTCAACTGGCAAAAAGTCTTTGATGAGTGTGTTTTGTATGTTTGCCCCCTTTGACAATGTTGCTGATGGTTGTATTTCTAGTCCTGTTTTCATGGTTTCCAACGTCCTCCTCCTCTCTTCACCGCCTGCCCTCACCCTCGCCCAGGCAAGTTCAATTCACCATCATGCTGCTTCCCATTTCTGATTTGTTTTGTATCGATAGATCACACAAGCCGCGTCGGGCGACGCGTTCGAGCGTCTTATCAGCCGCACTATATTCTGGTCGTACTGCGTCCTGACACCCCCCGCTACGATCGTATATGTCGTCGTCGGACTCCTACTGACAAAGTTGTAATGCGAGTACACGGTTTTCTGAAGTCTCGGAATTGCTGGACAAATGGACAAAATAATCAATTCCCACAGATTGAGATTTGATTTCATACATGATCATGTAGTTTTGCGAAAATTTAGCATTCATGTTTGTAACAAATTTTTTTTTCTGCTAGTAGATAGTGATAGTGATGTTTGTTTGGTGGCAAATGTATGCGACATAATACATGGATTAGTCGTCATCGACCGGACCGAGATATCAACAAGAAAAATGTGGCTTAATCTCGCCGCAGTCTTTTCGCCACCCTGGAGTCTCTTCGGGCCGGCTTCCAAACAACTCCCATCCTGATGCCTTTTCTGATCGCAACGACGATGATAATCACTGCATTTCCTCAGTGAGTCCTGTTGGCACAGAATTTGCAGAAATGCTGGCTGCTTCAGACTTAAAACATCGGCGCTCCGTCGTTCTCAGAAATCTTGATTCTAGTCGAGAGAGTCAACACTTTTGTGGCACATAATGGAGAGTTGCAAGGTCGATACGGAGAGACCACACAGACACCTCCCAGAGATAGACAAAGGTTGTGGAAGTTTTGGCTACGGCTTGCCATTACCTCTGTCAGTATTTGATTGTAGAAAAACCAAATTCATGCTATTCAGGTCCAAACAGCAAAAGCGAGAACTTGGTTCATCATATCTGTAAAATCAGAGTATGTGTCCATGATGCAACGGGAAAAGATAGTCTTGGCGATAGGGTTGAGCTGAGACGGGCACCAGAACGGGTGTAACCTGTAGACTAAAAGTCTGTCCATGACAGCGATTGGCGCTTCGAGGAACATTCCTAAAGTCAATGTTGAACTATGTATTGTAAACGAGCGTGAAAGTGGTAGATGAAGAAAACGCGCTCTCGGTCAAATGAACGAGACTACTGCCCATGGATTCAACCTCCCCGCATATCAGATAGGTCAAGCTAGTGCGGGTGCTCGTTCAGAGGGCGAAATAAAATAGTCATTTTATCGCTGATGGTGAAGGACAATGCATAGGACGACGACGACGAAAACGTGTTCATTACCGAGAATACACTGATGTCGCAGTTGAAGTTTACGCGCATGTCCATGCGCTTCTTGTTTGACGACGTCGGGGATACATGCGGACGTTTTGGAGCATGCTCGTGACGCACCCTTGATCCAGACCTGAGACGGACGGGGACACCGAGGGCAGTGATGCCGGTGACACCCTGCCAGTGGATAAAGACAAGCTGGGGATGCTCCATGGCGTGTACGGCGCGCAGGTAGTGGGCGGAGGTGTGGCGGAGAGCGAGGATGGTTGGGCCGAAGACGAAGAGCAGGGGTTCGAACAAGGCAGAGAGCGTGGGCTACATATTGCCGGAGCTCTTGCTTTTGCTGTTTGCAGTCGCGGCCTAATTGTGGCAGGCAGATATAAGTCCGATATCAGCAGGTCGAGTGAAGTGCTACTTTATGTCCGCACGAAATCGGAGCCAAAAAGTGACATCTTTCGGAAGTGGGAGCAGATGAGCGTTAGTTCGGCTTGAAGCGTCTGTCAGGCGGGCAAAAATGCAAGTATAGGGCGACGTACTTGCTATGCGACTTCAACATCTACTTTTTTTTGGAACCATGAGGGTCCCCTGCATTAGGGCACTATGATACAAAGGTATCTCGTACTCAGAAACGGGATAGGTCGATCAGTGCGAATTAGAAATCACGGGAATAGAACATGCACTTTTTATGTTGGCATGAGTCTGAGACGATTTGAAAAGAGTAAGACTCGAGCAAAGTAACGTAACAGTGTGTATAAGACGCGGAGTCGAAAGAAAAGCAGAAGGAGGTTCCTGGGTTATCTATGCTACATTCTGGAGAAGCAGCAAGGATGCCTGATTTGTTCTTGGCTATCTCGGGTGGAGCAAGAGGCATTGTGTTCAAGTTGAGGCGCGACGTCTAGACGGCAATGTGATCGTGATGGAAGTCCAGAGAATCCGAGATAGCGCTAATTTAGACACTCAAAGGAGGTTGACCATCCATACATAAATGTAGATGTTATACCGCTCTCAAGTTTCGCCCTTGAAGGGAACAAAGATACACCACCACCACACTAATTGTTCAACCAGGAGATTTCAGGCTTTTGGCCGCACCTCGACCTTTCTTCCCTTCCTTTCTTACCTTCCTGTCTTCCCTTCCAGATGTCTAACCCGACAATTGTTTGCCTTACTGTTAGCGCCAACCCAGACGTTTCTGGGATCGGCGTTCGAACCGCCATTTATGTGCAGAATATACTCAGTTTCGTACCACTCTGGGCTCTCCAAGATGGGCGGATCACACCAATCGAACTCGACGAACTGGAGAAACAGTCGACCATCATTCTCATCACAGCATTTGCCATTCTCATCTCGACTGTCATACAGGCATGAATCTGGCTTTGGAGCCATCCAGCTGGGTTTGGACACTCGGGATTGTGTTCGTTGTCCACGACGATACCCTTTCTGGCCAGCAAGTTAACTTGAAATCTAATGGATTGAGGAAATGGTCTACTTGGTTTACAGCAAAGTTATACTCCACTTGACCATATTAGGGATTAGGGACTCTGGCTATTGATATTATTTTATTGGTGGATATGGAAGTGGCTATCAAGGACAACATGAGTTGGTTTCAACTGATGGGTGAAGCTCAGCGGACATTTGGTCAGACTCTTGCTCTTTTATTGCTTTTGGTTGCCCTTGGTAATCTTGGAAGAAATGTGCCAAGCAGCTTGATAATCAACTGTTGGAAGCATCAAAGAATGGAGAGAAGAATTCAGTTGGATCTTTATGGAGACTTGGACACAGAAGAGGTGTACTAGGTATGAGTATGACAATTCTGATTGGATTAATGTTGACCTTGTTTGATTAATAGAGGCTTGTACTTGTAAACAACCATGTTGATATTGCTCTGTTTTTGCTGGAACAACCAAATTCTACAACAAAAAGGTCAAGTAAATACTTATCCAGGCTGTATACTGCTTATGCTGGTAGGACTTTTATTTCAGACCTTGAAGACATGACAGGACTTCAAATAAATGATAGCCAGGACATTGTCAAAGTTTTGCAGTAGTATCAAGCAGATGAAGAATTAAAAAATGAGATGTTAACTAATTGATATTCCTATCAATTCTCAGCTATTAAAATTAATTTTGTATCAACATCCACTTTGAAAGATTGCAGAATTTCTCAGTATCTGTTGAAAACAAGTCATATAACTTTTCACAAGTGTTTCTACAGAAAATCCTGTGAATATCTCCTAATGAGCTAGAAAGAGCTTTTGAAAAGATGGCATTGAAATTTGGCTTAGGAGCAGAGATCATAGGTGTTGGTGTAGGAGGCTGTATACTGTGAATTTGAGACTATGGCCACTTTTCAAAGGACGTTGCATAAGGTGCAAGTAAGAGCTGCTCATACAGCAGTAGCACAGGAAGGAATATCAAGAAAAACAAGAAAGCACTGCAAGACATTGAGAAACACAAAGTGAATAGTGTTAAAAGCATCCAGATTGATAGAAATGAGTATGTCACAGTTGATGTATATAATAACAATTACTATGCTCATGAAGACAAGAAAGAGCACATGTTTGCTCTGATGGAGTATTTAGAGAATAAACATGTTCATATGAGGTGTGTAACTCTGCAAAAAGCAGCAAGGAGAAAGCAATGAGTGGGCTATACTGAGTGGCAGCTGTAGTTGTTGATGAGGTAAGAATCATGTAGGGACAAAGTATGTACCTGAAAAATAGCAATAATAGCAATGAATAATGTTGGAGGAAAAAAAAAAGAAAAATCAAAAGGCAGAGATCATGTGGAAAGAGCAGAAAAAGATGAAATGATGCAATGAGTAGGACTGCTGATTGTTGTAATAGACAATGGTTGTCAAAAACAGAAGGGTAATAGGTGGGAATTTTGATTGCTGACAGCATGTTATCAGGTGTCAGCAATGCTGATGGTGGATGACATCAGCTGATTACACATGCCTGGCTCCAGCTCCAATGACCTCTGAAGATTTCAACTTTCCAGAGTTAAAAGCACCTACTAGTTGACCTTTATTGGCAATGGATGAGTTTTATGCAATTTCACTCTGTAAAGTAGTTTCTGACTACAAAGCCTGCTATTTAAATGATGAATGTGAGCTATTATCTACATTTGAAGACCATGTTATAATCTTATGATACAAGCTCAGAAGATCATGTCATTCATTGGATAAATGTAAGTTAATCTTATATAATATATAAAAATGCAAAATAAAACACAAATCCAGACCCTTATTTTGGTGCAAGCATTATGTTGAGTATGCAAAAAATAAAATGGCATTTCAAATTCTTAATCAGTCAATGCATGTAAGTAAAATCAAAAATATCCATCAGCAAAGCTATGCAATATGCCTGAACAAGAATGGTCAATATTACATGTGTGTTTGTCCCATTGACCAATCTCTTAACAGATCCATATAACCTCAAACCTAATATTTTATAATCAGACATGCATATTGATGATGCTTCAGAATGCAAAAGTAAGGTCTAGATATGCTTAGTACATCTCTGTTGCAGATATCCAACTCATTACTATCAAAGAGTGATACTCTACTGTAGGCTCTAGTGCATTCTTTGTCCTGAATTTGAATATGTTAATCTGCACTACACATATTGCAAAAACTTGATTGCATGTATGTTTAATATGTTAGAGAAGTAGGTACAGATGATTATATATTGCATGTCCCTATCTAACAAATAAGTTTTCATCAATGTTTGAACATTTCTGCTAATCTGCTCAACCAGGACATGTTGAGGTCTTTTGAAAAGAATCCAAGGATTCAAGGTCAAGAATATGTCAGAACACTTACTATGCTTCTAGTTTCTCCTAATAAATGAAAAATATTGTGCCCAATGAATCCCAAGCAATTGGAAATTCTGATAATACTCTACACTCTAAAATGCCATACAATGATGTACAAAGATTTGCATATAGTTCCAAGCCTATTTTGGGTTTGCAAATTCAATTGCAATATAATTCAGTCAACAATGTTGACCAATATGCACATTAGTGGGCTTTGAAATTTGAATCAGAGTGTAACTATAAAATACCATTAAAAATGATAGGTCAACACTTAGACTGCATTATGTTTATTGCTGAACTCTTTCTTGACAATATAGCTGTTGTCCCTATTTTGGTTTATCTCTTGATTAAATACCACCTCTTTAGTAGCCAGTGAGAAAGATGTAATGTTAATTAAACAGTAAGAAAATTTTTACCCATACCATTTTTTGTAACTGTGTCAGAACATTGCATTGCTAATGAGCTTTTTTCACATTGGCATAGGCTTTATCACTGCAGTAGCCCCTAGCAGTGATTGATCAAGTTTTGTCATGCCTTTTCTACAATTGAATAGTGATTTAAAGAGGACAATGAAGAATGTAGCATCTGTGTCTTTAGTTGTGAACTGTCACGATCCGCCACCACCGCCGGTAAACTGCCAACCACCGCCGGTACCCAACCCCGGCCCCGGTACCCTCAACTGCACCGGGACAGCTCCATAGACCCCAGGCCCGGACCGGTCCTCACCAGCGGCCATCAACACATCAACGGCCATCACCACCCGCATACGCCACCTCGGTGCCGACCCCGGCAAACCCCGGACGCCCACGCCACCGTCAGCGCCCGCCTCGGCAATCCCCGGACGCCCACGCCACCGTCAGCGCCCGCCCCGGCAAACCCCGGCCGTCGACCCGGCGGTCCCCGACCCATCACCGGCACACTCCGACGACCCCCTCCCCAATCGGGCAACTCCCACGACTCGCACATCAACGCATCACTCGGTCCAGACCCCGCGCCCCGCGTCTCCTGTTCGGTCAACTCCTTGCCTCCCTGCACCGTCCATACCTCCCGTACTCCCAAAGCAAGGCCTTTCCTTTGTGAGTTCCTTTACACCACCGACATCCACCGCACGTCCTTGCACGGTCCCCAGGCTTCAGCAAGGGCCCCGGTACGCCTTGCACGAACCCCGGGCTCCAGCAAGGACCCCTGCCCCACGACTCGCTACGGAGCCCGGGCCCGAGCCCCGGAGCACGCCCGCGCCCTTTGTATATAAACCGTAGTATAGCCTCTGGTACGTTAGTGTTGATATTGCCCTTCCCAGTCTCTAGTTCGTCTATTATCGTTCCCAGCCTATTTTCGTTCTTACATCTCTACTCTCTCTATCTCTTACTCAACTTGACTCATCTCCATATCTTATCTCTCGTCTCGTCTCGTTTGAATCTATCTGCTTTCCCTCTCTGGTCTCCTTCTCCGTCTAAGTTCTTCTCTGCCTCTTCATCTCTAAGTTTCTCTCCCTCTTTTCTTTCTTTCCTTGTTGTCTCGCCTCTCGTCTACTCTCTCCTCAAGTCTTGACTCTCTCGCTCTCCCCCGTCTTTCTCCAGCCCTGGGACCTAGTGAGCCCTGGCCCTCCACACACTCACGCCTGGGACTTACACCAAGCCCCGGAGCTCATCCCCGGACCCCAGAGTTTCCTCCGTAGCCTCCTGGACCATCCCCTACCTCTCTATCATCACCCTCGCCCCTTCAGTCCCGGTCCGTACCGCCGCGCCTGCCCTTTGAGTGTGCATGTAGACCTCGTGCGCGCCAAGTAAGGATTCGCCCAGTGGTCTGAGCCCCCGTGGTCAGCGGAACCTGACAGATAGCTGATTTGAAGTCAGGGATGAATTTAACGGATTTGCATGTGAGGTTGAGGCTGGGGCTATGCTTCCCACCTTTCCCCACTGTGAACCTCCCGCTGCAGAGAAGTCCCAAGTATGCAAGGCAGCATGTGGCGTACATGGCGCTGTGGCCAGCTGTGGTGTCTGGTTGCAGTTGGTCAAGCAGGGCCGTGAGGGTTGGGAGTGTGACTGGCTGCATAGGGCGTTTGTCACATTCACCGTGGTACCACTTGATGCTGTGGATGAGCTGTTGCACCAGTGGAGATTTGGTCGAGGAGAAGGGGAGGCTGTAAGGGCGACCTCCGGAGGTTGCGGCTAAGTCACACAACTGGCAGAGGGGAATCCAAAGGTGTATTAGAGTGGTACTGTACGACAGAAATGTAGCTAAT
>JAGGAU010008644.1:0-13379 GCA_017657275.1 Termitomyces sp. T108 | reverse complement strand
GGACGAAGCGGGGAGGCGAGGAGTCGACCGAACAGGAGACGCGTGGCGCGGGGTCCGGGCCGGGTGATGCGTTGATGCGCGAGTCGTGGGGGTTGCCCGATTGGGGAGGGGGTCGTCGGGGTGTGCCGGGTCGACGGCCGGGGGTTGCCGGGGCGGGCGCTGATGGTGGCGTGGGCGCCCGGGGGTTGCCGAGGCGAGCGCTGACGGTGGCGTGGGCGTCCGGGGTTTGCCGGGGTCGGCGCCGAGGTGGCGTACATGGGTGGTGATGGCCGTTGATGTGCTGATGGCCGCTGGAGAGGACCGGCCCCGGCCCGGGGTCTATGGAGCTGACCCGGTGAAGTTGAGGGTACCGGGGCCGGGGCTGGGTACCGGCGGTGGCTGGCGGTGTACCGGCGGTGGTGGCGGATCGTGACAATAAGCATCTTCTCAGAATGCTACCTGATCATGGTTTGATGGACAAGCAAATGTCTATTGTCAAAGGTGACAAAAAATGACTAACATATGCAGAATGGTACTGGGTTGTCATTGGGAAAGCCAAACAACCTCATCCCTTCAATTGGAAGACAGGTGCTCAGCTGGGTTTCTATTATTGGAACAATGCTAAAGCTTGGATGACAACAGTTCTTTATCAGGAGTGGCTCCATGACTGGGATGCAAAACTCCATCATGATGGGTGGATGATTTTACTTCTCCAGGCATTTTAGCGGTCATGTCCCACCTGATGACCTCACCAATATTTATGTCAAAAACTTCAGTCCAAATCTGACTGCCCATGTTCAACCCGCTGATGCAGGCATAATCAAGTGCTTCAAGGCTCATTATTGTGCTTGTTTCATGAATTGTGCCATTGATTGCTATGACAGTGATGTCTTACCCATCAATATCTATGACATCAACATTCTCAAAGCCATGCGCATGGCTGACATTGCCTGGAATGAGGTGGATACCACAACAATCCGCAATTGTTGGCATAAGACCAGAATTCTCCCTGAGTTTCTTCTCAATCCCACTTCCACAGCAGCATCCACTGTACCTCTTGTTCCAGTTTCTTCTTTGCTGAACCACAATCCTGTGGATCTAGCTATTGCCGCAGCTGAAAAGCAGGTTACAGATTCTCTGTCTCAACTTGAGCAACTCAGGGTTCTCCAGCCAACTAACCAAATGGCTCTTCAGGAACTACTCAATCTGGTCAATAAAAATGTTATGCATGATGGTGGTAGCGAGACAGAAATTTTTCAAGCTGTCATGGAGCGTGTTGAGACCTTACAAACTCACCTACTAACACCGCCGAGCCAAAGCCAGCCTGCTGTGAAGCTCTGAAAGCTGCCTCAACACTTCAAGCTTATGTCACAGACATGAATGAACCCTTTGCGCATGAAATAGAGGTTATTCTTGCCAAATTTGGCTGCCAGACATGCCTCAACGAGTTCAAATCCTATCAACCTACTGCTATCACAGATTATCTTGCTAAACTTGATACCAATGCTTAGAATATAGTAATTACATGTATAATATACCTAAATGGACATCCTAGAAGTCATATATATGACCCTATAATGACCTCTTTGGTACCTCATACTCTATGATAACCCATAGGTTTGAGCTTCCACCAAAACCTATGGGTTAAGACAGAGTCAACTGTATACCATCTCATATGATCCAATTTCTGAGGCAAAAAGTCTTTAAACAAAGAAAACTTTTTTGTCAAAAATTGGCACTTCAGGAATGGTAAAAAAAAAGCCTTTATTACGTGCACAGAACACCTAGCACTAATGTTGCGTGGCACTATTAACAAGTACTTAAATCTACAAGAGCTACCAGATGCTACATCCCCTCACATACACGGAAAATGAACAGGCCAATGCCTGCACAAGCCATTTCAGGCAGTATTCCCCTGTTAAGTCCTTAGTGTTATGGTTGTGACAGTGGCCTGGTTCTGCCAGGTGTGAGCTACAAGTGCCCACTGTGTGGACTGAGAGAGGACAAGCATGGAAGCTGGGGTCCTGACAACAATGACTAAAAAAAAGTTGGTAGGAGATGGGCCTAATACAATCTGCCGTAATTAGAAAGAAAGATAGGTAGTTTGTATTAGATTGTAAGAGGAATAATGTTCACGCTTGTTCAGCTGTGGGTATTTATATTCTCAGGTTGCTTGACCAGCTTAGGTGTTGACAGGGAGAATCATCACGTCAGTGTATCCGAATAGGTGCTTGAGGGCGACCGATGTAGACAATAGGTAGGAAATGGACTCAGCTACGCAGCCCAGGGGCCGGGTGAGGTGGGTGAACCTTTCATGTCTGTATTGCGGGCACTCCACTAGGAAGTGGGAAGTGGTCTCGACTATTATTCCCTGGCAGTAGGGGCAGGATGGGGACTCAGCCTTGCAGATCCAGAAGAGGTGCCGATTCAGGGGCAGGTGGCCTGTGCGCAGCTGGGTCAGGAGAGCAAAGCGGCGGCGGTCGACGTTATCGACCAGTTTGAGCTAGCCTTTGGAGGGGAGGGTCCTGTCGAGTTTGCGGATTGGCGGGCAGCGAGGAGAGCCCTTCCACCTTCGTTTCCATATAACCTGCGTGACGGTCAGCTCCGCCTGTCTCAGGGCTGGGTGAGTCCTCAGGAACGCCGGGAGGTCGCCTCGGGGGCTGGAGTGACCTGCCGCAACTTCCTTGGCCAGCTCGTCGGCCCGTTCGTTGGGGGCGAAGCCACAGTGGCCAGGGGACCAGTGGACTCGGGGCATGATGGCGTTCGTGTGGTCTTGGCCTGGCACGGGTCGACGCTTGGCCGAGCCTGGGAGGAGCCAGGCTTGTTTCCGTTGCAGGGCTTCGACCGCTGTGTGGAGCCTGTCCAGGAGGTGGTGTGCGGGGTTTTACACCTTTTCCAATGGTAACACATTCAGATGCCAGCAGTGTGTGTGATAGCATGGGTGAGGTTTTGTCACATGATCAGAGGGATGATTCGATCGAGTGTCGTCATTGTGGGTGCATGGGCGCCAACAGACAAAGATACCAGGCACAACTTTGATGTTTCCCTGATGATAACAAACAAGATAGAAAAATGCACAGCAGTATACATTGTAGTTCCCTATGAATCAACAGTAATTTCCTCTTATGAAGCGTAATACTCTATAAATAATCTCTTAGGTGGGTCAAATGCCACCACGAATTTGATCCGTGCTGAGATGGATTTCGAGGTTACGCTTATTGCTCATGGCGTTACCAACGTCAAATGAGTTGTTCATGGTGTAGCTACTGTTACCATCTGTCTCTCTGTGGCGAGCAGCACGAAGGATTACCATGTAGAAGCACATAGATATGATTGGGACCGTCTAAAAAAGTGAGCATTGCATTGCGTTCAAGGGAATATTAGCAGAATAGCACTAACTAGGTCCTCCACGATGAAGAATGCATCTAATCCGGCGAGGTAGAGACCGAGAAAGAGGGCCTGACAGACCAGATATATGGCCCCAGAATTTATAACCACGCGTGCCACATGAATCAAATGGCTATCTTTCGCGGGCCCCATGCGGTACTTTGCGGCTCTAATCTCCGTAACCCAGAGTCGGTACGCCAGCAAACCTGTGGAAAAGGTCGCATATACACTTGTGTTCTAACTGAAAGTCTAACCTGTAGATAAGGCATTTCCAACCAAAGTAGTTGTTAAGCATGCTCCAACCAAGCGAGTTGAGGAGGCGCTAAAGAGAAGGGAAGGATCCGACCCAGCACGGGAATATAACTGTAACATCACAATTGCAGTCACTTGTGTTATCATTGAATGTGAGCCGCACCACCAACCCAGATTTGCCTACTTACCAAGAGTCGTAATCCACAGCAACCCGGGAAGGATCACAATCCAAATAGAGGACCAGATAACATAACATCGATACAGCTGGGAAAGGTAAGAAGTCTTACACTTAGAGCTTTGATATATGCTCACAACAATGGCATCTCCCAGAAGAACTTGCAAGAGAAATAAGGTATCTGCACAAATCCAGCTCCGATCTCCCAGGTTAGAAAAGTATAGAATAGGCCCATTAGGAACATTGCGATGAAGAACGAAGGCCTGGAAAAGACGGTAGTTGCTGATTATGACATGCTGGAAAGACTTCGTCAGCACGTTGATAATCAATTATGGCATGAATTTGGCTCACTATAGTGCTGAAGATCAGGAGAAAACACGTGGTCAGCAACATAACATAATTTCTCCCCCCAGATGGACGGCGGTGCTTGTAAAGGTGGAGGAATGTGTCGCCAAACATGTATAGGGAGATACCTATTTGCGCTCAATATCAGAAATACATGAAACTTAGAAAAAGACCGAATGACCATATAGAACATTCTGTACGGGCGTAGATACAGCGTAAATGTGATCTAGAGGGAGCTGATCGCTGGACATGGGAGACAACTTGGACGATCCACCAAGTGAAACGAAATCGTGTTTATGTAGGTATGTATCGAGTGACCATCCTGTTTCATCCCTCATATTTCCATTCGTCGATGCAGCTGACCCGAAAGCATTGACATGAGCATGTGGTGTGCTTTCGTGTCATTCGTTTCTCAGATACGCTTTGTTGGCAACAGACAGTGACACATGAAGGTCTCATTTTATTGATGGTCCTCAAAGGTTTCGATGTTTCCCAGAGACCCTTTCAACTACAAGGTGACGAACATTGATCACCTCGAATAAGGAGAGTATTTTTCCATTGATACAGAAAAACATTTCCCATTAAGGAGACATTGATCGTTTCGAAGCAAGTCACTTCGAAAATGATGATCAGCAAATCGTAGATTGTTCATTCGAACCTCGGTTAGGGCAAGCGACATCAGACATACAATCAGCTGGCCGAAACAGGGGAAAAGTGAAAAGCCGTGGCGTTCTGACAAGGACCTGTAGACATTGGGATGAAACTATTACTTTGACACTGTCATTTTTAAATGATATCGCCCTTTGAATGATTGACTAACTTAGGCTTGATAGTAATCACCAGGAACCTGGGTTTCTCCGAGACAAGGGGGTTTTCAAATAGGACGTGGAAGAAAGATGTAGAAATTGCACAATGTGACACGATGCCTGAGAGAGAGCATGAAGTCATTTGATCAAGCTACCGAAACTATACGAGAACTTGATTCTGATGCGTAACGCGAGGGTATATAGGAGAAGCGCAACACTTCTCGGCTCAACAACAGCAGTCGGCTGAAAGTCGGGATGTATCTGAATGTTGGAGTGAATGGCGTGACAGCTGGGAGTCGGAACGTTCCCTTGTGTCATTCATGAAACCTTGCTGCGAGTGAAGATCACGGAATGTCGCCTGAAGCACATGGATATGGGAGGGATATCCCTTCTAAAGGCTCCAGCCAATTGGGGATAGAAATGACAAAAAAATCAAGGACACTTTCCGCCCAGAGCGTCCCCATCAAAGCTAGTGTCGTGTTACATGTGAACCGCTATCTACAAGTAGTCGGTACACACAGATCACCTTCCTTACTTGGATTCATTCTCGTGTTGTCCATACCACGTTGCGATCTACTGGCATAGTCAGCGTGACCATGTTGAAGACTGTCGGATGATGAATATGTCATGCAGGGGGTAGGGTAGATTTCTCATTATTTAATCGTATCTTTCCCTTCTTGTTTTAAAACTCATTTTATAGAATTCATCCACTTATCACATCGTAGATATACTGTCTGCGAGGAAAGATATATTCCGAAACATCACTAAGTGCAAGAAACAATGTTCTTTCTCAAAACGATCTAAAACACGGTAAAAATAATCCAATTGATTTCAAAATACTATTTGTATGTTTTTGTCAAAACAAGAGAAAAACTATTGTGATATAACTTCCGTTATCCACAGCTACAGTAGAATTATGTGCTCAGAGACTGGCACAAACACTGCTGGCACCAGAAGGTGTTTGCATTGGTAAAAGTGTAAAAAAAGCTGTCATACCATTTCTGAAGTGCAAAATGTTACATACAACAAACACAAAAACCAAAAAGGCATTGTGGAAGAGAAACAGGGCCAAAAGACAGAAATAAAGGATTCTAGAATCACATCAAATAGTGAAGCATATTGAGGGTGTCTGGTATATTGTTCATTGCCTTGTCTTTACAAATTGGGCTTCACCTTGTTGCTAGTATGCAGTTTCAGCTCTCATGTGCTGGATTGGTGTGATGAAACTTGATATTATAGATCTTCATGACTTCATAGACAACTTCTTCTCTTGGGACACAGTTTCTGACTTTGTGTCATATAAAGGTCAGCTCTGGCCCAAACGTCAAACTCAACTCCTGATTCTGTGGGATGAAATCAGCTGTCCTTGAGCAGATAAAAAGCAAGAATTTGGCAAGCTCCTAGCAATCATCAGTTTCTAGGTTGACATAAACATGGGATCTATTATGTTGACTAACAAATCAATTGAAGATATCATTTCAAGCATTCATGCCTTTTTGAACATGCCATCACAATGCCATACACTATGGTCTTGGCAATGTCTTGCTGGTTATATTAACTGGTTGCTGGATGTTCTTCCTTGGAGACAACCAGCCCTCACAGAAATGTATCAAAAAATGGCTGGGAAAAGCACACTATATGTGGGAATTTCCTGAATCAAGGAGTTATTTCAGACATGGAATGGCTTATTGATGTCACAGCCCATGCCCGGGACCTGAACCCCCAGACCACCTCGCATGCCTCCCACATGCCTCCTTGGAGACCGCTCACATGACCTGACCCCTGAAAACCCAACCGCCCCCCCAACATGGCCATCACTCCAATTGCCTGGCAATCCCTGGCCCCAGACATCACTGACCACTACCCTGACCTACCCCGGGCATCACCAACAACCCTGGACGGTCCTGGAACATGATGGCATGGCACCATGCACATCATTCAATGCATCACCACAATGCATCATGCTTCACTGCGCATCATTTCACATACCATGCACCACTGGCATCATGCATTACAATGCACCAGTTCCACATGCTGCCTTACCATGCTTCCCCAGCATGCTATGTCTTCCCTGCACAGTGCCACTGTGACCTCCAAAGCAGTAGCACAGCAACTGCACACTATCCAGCACCCATGGTGTGCCCTGCTGCTTTCTATGTTCCCCAGACTGCCCACTACACTTGTAGTCAGTATAAAAGTCCTTTGCAGACACCAGGTAGAGTAGTGTCAATACTGCTTACTTTTGGTACTTGTCCATATCGTCTCCTCCATGTCTCTCTGCACTGTCTCATCTCTGGTTACTTACTTCTCTCATACTCAGTTCCCTTTTTTCTATCTCTACCTCTCTCACCTCATCTCACAATCTATTCTTTTCCTCCTCTCTGGTTTCTGTTTTAAGTCTTGCCTCCTGTTTCCTGGCCTCCTGTTTCCCTTTTCCTTTCCCCTTCTCTTCCTCTCTTTCCTCTATCAGACCTCTGCCTTGACTAATTCATGAACCCTCTCCCTTTTTCCACTAAACCCACCCCTGGAGCCTACTCCTGGGACTTACCTCCAGCCCTGGAGCTCGTCCTCACTTCCTAGAGCCCACTTCTCAACCCTGGAACTTGCTTCCTAACCCCAGAGTTCTCTCTCCAGCCCCTGTAGTATCCATCACTGCTCCCACATATGCACCTGACCCTCACTCCCCAATCCATAAACCCCACACCCAGGTAACACCGCTTGCCAGTAGACTTTGCATCCACCACGTAAGGAATTGCCTAGTGGTCTGTGTCAGGTTCCGTTGACTGCGGGGGCTTCTTCCTAAGCAAGACCTTACGAGGTGGACTCAAGGTAGCTACAAGCACAAAGTCCTACGTGATTACGGATCGCCGGGTGACGGGACTGATTGCCGGGAGATGCTGAGGTGACCTGTCTAAGGGTGGCCCATGCTGTGGGAAGTTCTGGGTTGATGCAGGCGTTCCAGGGTTGTGGTGATTGCCGGGTTGTCAGGGTTGAGGGGGCAGTGAACCTGGGAATGACAGGTGATGGGCGGCAGGGGCGGTTGGCATTGTCCCGGGGGGTACGGAGATGTCGGTGGTGTTGTCCCGGGGTGGTGGGTGAGCTCCAGAAGTGGGTTGTGACAGTCTGAGCCTCTGTAGTTGGCAGAACCTAACAATTGACATAATCCTAAGATCAATTGGTGTCCACTTTCCGGACTCTATGTGTTGGTCCAATCAATCAGCAGATATAGTAATATGGACTAATGCCAGCTTGAAGCTGGGCTTGGCCTTTGATTATGCTGAAAATGGATCTGTTTATCAATTGAATGCTGATTCTTCTTCTCCAAAGGTTGACATCTTCTTCCTTGAAATGATTGCTATTTTGTCTTCAATGCATCCTTTCCACACCCTCCATGACATCTCCTCATTTTCACTGATAGTCTTGACTCTGTTGCTGTGTTCAACTCACCCAGTGCTGTTGAATCTTTACATAACTCGGTTCTGCAAGCTGTGGCTGGTATCATTCTTAGATCAGGAATTGACATTTGAGTGTGCCACATCATGGGTAAAGAAAACATCAGAGCAGATCTTCTTTTGCATTTAGTAGTTAATGAATACCACAGAAAATTTCCTGCAGACCATGTCCACCTTTTTGAGTCTCCTTGAAATCTCCTGCCAACACAATGGAGAAGTTGTTTTTAAAAGCACTGGGTGAGCTATTAGTGGCCCACCCTGCAATGTCAGAGTCAGCACTTGATGAATGGACCACTCTTGTGCAATCTCAAGCAATAGAGAACTCAACTGCAAATTCTTATGCTACTGGCACACACAATTATATTCAATTCTGCAAACTACACAATCTACCTCTCAACCCAATTCCAGATACACTATCACAATACATAGCTTTTTCCGCAAAATTCATAGACTCCACTCCAAAATACCTTACTGGAGCTTGTCATTTCCTGCAAGATCTGTACTCAGACTTTGACAAGAATTGCTCTCAATCACTGGTTTGTGCAACAATGCATGAGGCAAAGAAAATCAGAGCTGATCCAATTTTGCACAAGCTTATATTACAACAATCACACTTGGCAATGTTAATATCATGAGCTAATGACTCAAGGGATTATAATGATCTTTTCTTCACCATCTTGACTTTGTGCTTGTTTTATGCCTGTCATAGGGCAGGGTGAACTTATACAGAAATTGAAATTGTCTACAGATTGGAGGAAAATAGTGAAACATTCCTCATTACACTTTTCAATGGATTATGCAGGTTACCATTTGCCTTATCACAAGTCAGATCCCTTCTTCCACAACAAAGATATCTTATTTGCATGCCAAGATGTGGCAGATCTGGTTTCTCTACTCAATGCCTATGTAAAATGTTGAAATTGTCTGCACAGTGTTTGTCATGCCCTGTTTTTATATTTGGGAAAACTCTTGCATATGTGCAGCACTGCAACCTTGCCATAAGCCATGTTGATTGCTACTTCATTGGCTTCATGTTTCATTAATCAACTGCCAGCCACCCCACCACTCACCAACACACCTCCAACTTTCAATTAGCTCTTGGCATTTCAGCCATGTGTTCCAGTCTTGAATTTACACAAGGATTGCTACTTGTAGTGATTTAGATTGCACTATCATTCTTCATTCCTTACCTCCTCATGATCCTGCAACAGAGGAATGGTGTGACAAGGAGTAAGAAAGGATAAGTTGCATAGTTTCTAAGGCTTGTCTTGAGCATTCACAAAAAAACTGGATAATGAGTGTGGATCAAAAGAAGGTAAGATAAGAGATGAAGTGGTTTCAAAGAGTATATATGGCGACAACACCAATGGGTTGTTCTTTTGTAAGAGTAAGTGATTAGATGATGAACTTGGTCAAGGAGTCTTTGGTGCTGGCAGCAGAGAGTGATGTATTGATCATAGTGATGTTAGATTCCTGAATGGGGTTTTCAGCAGATAGAGTGGGAGTACTGGGAACAGAGGGGGCCAAGGTGGTAGTGGTATTACTGAAGGGGAAGGGTTCTTACAGAAGAGGAGGAAGTCCTTGAAGAAGAGGAGGAGTGAAGGAGAGGAGGGGCCAGGAGAGTATCCATCATAAAGTCTTCAAAATTGGCCTCTCCCTCATATGCCAAACTAAAGAAGGTATTCTCATTTAGCTGGGCAGTGGCATGCTCCTTATTACTAGAAAAAATAAATACACCAAGCAGCAGAAAAAAACAGCAAGGCAGTAGACCACCTTTAAGTGATGGATGCCACTTCTATGAGGAAATGGAGCACAGGAAGGTGCAATGTCTTGGAATATTACATTCTGCAGAAGCAGAGTTAGTGTAATGTGGAAGGAAAGGTGGTCCTGCTGGAAGGAGGATATATCCCTTACAATACAAGCAAACCTCTCTATAAAGAAAGGATCAATGAGTTCCATCACAGAAACCCAGGGACATTCATGATGGGGTAGCAAACACCAACCTAGAAATAGGCTGACAAGTTGCTACCACTTGGGGCTGTTTCAGAAAAGTACTGCATGGCAAGGGACACCAATTCACTGCAGTCAATCATGGCACTAATCAGGTGGAAAGCAGAGATAGAATTCATTGTAGACAGTGGGTCCCAAATCATATCCATGTCAGAAGACATAGCAAACAATATAGGAGTCTCCTATGACCCCTCCATCATGCTGCACATGCAAAGTCCAAACAAGGCTATCAATGCATCCTTAGGCTTAGCCACTAATGTCCTGTATGTTTTCAACAATGTAATGCTCTTCCTGCAAATCACCCTCTTGATATGCCTGCATTAGACACCAATCCCTCTCTTTTACACATACAGACTACTTTACTGCTGATTGCCAGAAGCAGCTCCTTAGCAACTACAACATCAGCTTTCTTACCTCTGCAACTTAATGTCCTTACTGACTTCATGTCCAAACAGAACAAAGCCTTTGCCTGGGAAGACTCAGAGCACAGTAACCTCTATACCAACTTCTTCCCACCTGTTCTCATACCAACCATTCTCCATGTTATTTGGACAGAACATAATCTATACTACCTGGACCTGAAGCTGAAGTCTGCCAAATCATAAGAAGCAAAATCAGGGCTAGTGTATATAAATCTTCTAAATAGTGCCTACTATTCATGCTGGTTTTGTGTACTCAAAGTAAATAGTAAATTGTTCATAGTCTTGAGTTGGTGTCCTTTGTATATTCATTAAAAACTTTGCCCACTGTGTCCACTACCTTGTCATAATCTGCCATCACTGCTGGTACTCCACCAACCAATGCCAGTACTCAGCCCCAGCTCCAGTACTCAGCCCCAGCCCTGGTACTTCCAAACTCAACAGACCAGCTCCACAAAGCCCTGGGCCTGGACCACTAATGACACCAAAAAGTCGCTAGGTACTGCAAGTAACAAACTGTTGCCTAGCGCCTCTGATGGAGTAGCAATGAGTGTGCACTATGATGTGTGTGAGAGTCTTGGGCAGGGTTCCAGCTACTCATGGGGCTGGAAGTTTGGGTGAGTTAAAAGGAATCAAAGAGGATGCTTAGTGATCAGGTGCTAAACTGTAATCCTGCCATAGGTGCAGGCGCTATACTCCAAGTGATGGGGAGGCGGTAGTGTACCCAGTGGTACAATGCGGTAGTGTACCCAGTGGTACAATTGGCAATAAGAGGCGCTAACTAATAGAGACGTTTGATGACTGAGATAGCCTGGTGACTGAGATGGCTTGGTGACTGAGATGGCTTTGGAGAGGATGGACAAGTTAGCAACTTAGGAGACAATCATTGCTAGAATGAGATGCAAACCATAGGGGATGTATTGTTTTAGTGCCACCACATAGTACAGTATTTATAAGGTGCTAAATAGCTGTTGCTAACTACATAAAGTAAGTGAAAATAATACAGCTTGTACACAAGGAATGGAAAAGAAGTCACCAGCAGCATATGTCAAAGAACTTCAAGAATTGTGGCACAAGATAGACTGCCAGAAGCACCAGATTGCTTTGTGATGTTCCAAGGTTTTTAATCAGAGAACTCAGTGCCCGCTGATAAGATAGGACTAATTTAATTGAGGTGCCAGATAATCTTGCTGCCAGATGCTGCTGAAATCCATGTTAATGCACCCAGCCCAGCCAAGTACTTATCACTGCTACCAAAGCTGGCCATTCCTGGTGCCATCAACACCATCAGCAGCCATCAATACATTAGCAGTGATCAGTACCCATCACTGCCCACTCACACCACATCAGCACCAGCCCTTGCAACTCCTGGCTGCCAATGCAACCATCAGCACCAACCCCAGCAATCCCCAACACCTTCTCCATCCCAATTAGGCAGCCATCATGTGTCTTGCATCAATGCATCACCCTGGCCCAAAGCCCATGCCCACACCCCCTCCTTGGTTGACACCTTGCCTCCTTGCACATTCCATGCCTCCCATGCTTCCAAAGCAAGACCACTTCTTTGTGAGCTTCCTTTATGCCACTCAACTGACACCAACACCTGCAGCATCCTTGCACAATCCCCTGGGCTTCAGCAAGAGCCCTGGTGATGATGCCCAAAAGTTGCTAGGTGCTGTTAGTATCAAACTATTGCCTAGCGCCTCAAGGGAGTAGCAATGGGTGTGTGCTATGTTGTGAGAGAGTTCCAGGCAGGGTCTCAGCTACTCATGGGGCTGGAAGCGTGGGGGTAAGTTGAAAGGAATCAAAGAAGGGGTATTTAGCAATCAGGTGCTAAACTGTAATCCTGCCATAGGTGCAGGCGCTATACTTCAGACACTAGAAGGCAGTAGTGTACCCAATGGTACCTCTGGCAACTAAGGACAATTTGGCAACTAAGGATGATTTGGCGACTAAGGATGACTTGGCAACTAGGGATGACTTGGTGATGTTGACTGCCTGGAGAGGTGAACAAGTTAGTGACTTAAGGGAATAATTGTTGCTAGAGTGAGCTGTAAACCATGGGGGGGATGTATTGTCCTGGGCTACTACATAGTACAGTATTTATAGGGCGCTAGGTCACCGTTGCTAACTACATAAGGTAGGTGAAAATAATTTAGTCAGAACCCATTGAATAGAAAAGAAGTTGCCAGTGGTGCATGTCAAGAACCTTCAAAATTATGGCATAAGGGATGAAACCAGAAAAATTTGTCCAAGTCACTAACAGTGTCTGTCCATCCATTGGAACGTTCCCACCACCAAAGACTATAAGTGGGCAAGTACACAGAGAACTGTCAATCAGGTCTTGAAAAACAAAGTGGCAGCAGTTGCCAGACATCGGCCACTGTTGCTAAGAAGTAGCCACTGTCAACAAGCTGTTAAAAGCACCAATTGACTTCTTGATGTCCCTGGGGTTCAGGGACTTCTGTTCGGGAAACCTGCCAACTACTAATAAGATGAGCCTGATCTATTCCTGACCAGATAAGATTGCTAAAATTAGCCTCTGTGTGCCCAA